>VZTG01001540.1:1272690-1322797 GCA_013397845.1 Melanocharis versteri
ATCTCCTGAAATTTTACAGTGTTAGTTGTGACTAGACTCATATAATCCAGTTTAGTTTCCCCTGAAGTCCACAGAAAGACTACAGCTGAGTGCATAGGGGATTGAAATTTGTGTACAATAAGAACATTACTTATGGTTGGTTGAAAAGCTACTACGGAAATCTCCACTTTGACCATTCTTTGATATAAAGATCTTTGCTTTTGAAGAACTTTCATAAAAATATTTTTATGAATATTTGTGAAGCTAAGCCTGTGAGCAAGCATTGGTTAATCTGGAAATCAAATTTACTTCATGAGAAAAATAAATTAGTTCTGGGCAGAAATGGAAGTAGTTTATTTATTAAAAGAGGGATTTTAGGCCATCTGTCAGGAAACTCAATTTAAACAATCTGCTCAATTCTCAACAGACGTAAATCTGTGAAGCACTGTGGATTTTGAGTGACCAACAGCACAGTTCAGGTGGATGTGAAAAAATTACAGACAGTTTATTCACTACTGATGGGCTGAAACTTGATCACAGAAATATATTTTTTTAAAAAAATACCTAAACCATTTGGGAAAATTTCAGTTAGATAGTGAGATGAAATCTGCTACATTTTTCAACCATGTATTTAATTTATCATTATTATATCTGTCTTGCTGCAATAATCCAGGATATTTTCCCTGGAAGACTTTTTTTTTGCTTACGCTTCTTGAAGATCTATGACACACAGCAAAGAAGCCCAACCACATGTACAGTCTTCCTAAATATAAACTACCCTATTACAGGGTGGTGCTATTGAGTTCTTTTGAGTGGTCATACCGGCAGAAATCACATTCTCTTCATGAAGAGGTCCAAAGAATACAGTAATGCTGGGTTTACAGAGGACTTTCTGCTTTTGAGCAGTGCTTTTTAACATTCTTTATTCCTATTACGGGGTACAGCAAAGAGGAGAAAATCCAGGTTGAAATATTTGAGGATGTCTTGATATACCTTAGAGAGGATGTGCTTGCTGGGAGTCAAGTTGCAGCTTTCAGCTGAGGAATGAACACAGAGAACTGACAGAATGTTGAAACTTATGAATCTTGTAGAAGACAGTGAGTAAATCTCTGGGTTGAAGTTTTGCACCAGATCCTAAACAAGTCCAGTCTTAGCACCACTGTCCATAACACACCACATCCTGGCATGTTTGAAGCACAGCTCTGAGTTTCATTGCAGAGCTCTAGTAACATTTTGAAAAAAACAAGGTCAGTTTTGTAAGCCAAAAATGGTGCACAATGAATTTTCCAATGCTTTATCTGAATTATGACAGTCCTATACGTTACCAGTATAAGCTCTGGAGTCATAACAGAATCTAAACTCAGCAAAAATACAGAGCTTTTTCTAACATGAATCCCTGTCTCTCCAAGTCCTGAAACTAGCACAGCATGTTTGCAATACATGGATAAAAAAATTTAAAGGGGTCACTCTCTATGAATTCTCAGTGCATTTGTTGCATTTTTGTTAATTAATTTTATACTTGATGCCCTTTGAAATTTGTACATTCCAGAATCTTAAGGTTTGCTTCAAATTGGACTATAAAATGACTGCAGAAAGAGGCAAACAAGAAAAGACCGGAGGTGGGAGAGAGAAAAAGGACATGACCTAAATTTCTAATGCCTCATAATTACCGAAGATGGAATAAAAGTTTATTCCATTGTAATTCTGTCCAGCTGTCTCTTCAGTCTTTGGTTCTGTCCTGACAGTCTGTGGTGATGCTGGTGTCATAGGGAGATGGCTGACAAACTTCATCTCCAGTAATTCTCCTTCCAGCCACCATTTGTTTCTTCTGCCTGGATCCTCTGAGCTGGGTCAGGTCAGGTCGTGGGGAGGAGGGAGAGTCTGGCTGGATGGCTGAGCTGTCGATGTGCTACTGCTTTCTTTGGGCCTGAATTTGTAGCCACTCCCTCTTGAGAATTCCTCTTGAAGGCAGTGGTAGTTTCAAACTCGAGCAGCTGCAAAACCAAGCCCTAAATCAATTCTACATCTCTCCTTGTCAATATTGTGCTACTGCTTATAACAGCATTGACAGAGAGGTTTATGTATCCATGGCATTTATATTTAGGTCATGAGAAGAAGGAAGGAAATTATTCTAGTGCAGACTGAGTAGGTTCTGGGAGCAGGGGGGCAGAGGGAAGAAATCCCTGCTGAGTTTTTGGCTTTTTCAAGTTTCCAGAAACTCTCAGTACAAGATTTAATGATGGCCTGGAACATATGAATCTTCACAGATGATCAACAGCTATAAGCACTTTGGAAGGGATTTCTGAAATTTTTTTCCCCCATCAAGACTTTCACATAAAATAAAACAGTTCATCTTGAAAATCAAGAACTGAATCCTTCTAAGAAGGAAGGTGAATGGATGAGAGAAAAGAATCTTGCAGAATTCTGACAAGGCAGCTGGTGCGTGAAACAAGCACCTCCTTGCACCAGAAAAGGTGGAAAAAAGTCATCTTGAGTCATATGTATCAATTCTCAACCTGGATTTGCATTTCTGTCCTTTTAAAATGTTCCTGTCCTAGCTCTGTCAGCAACAATCTTCTCCTTTTAAGGATTTTTAAGACAATGGGGTGCAAGGGAAAACATTTCTGAAATAATGCCTCTTTTTGCTGGCATGGCATTTATTTCATTTAACAAGCAAACAAAATGTACATAGCTCAGTTTCCCAGTAGAACCACTAGCACAGCTCTCTGGCTCCCGAGTGGCTTAATTACAATATTAGATTACAAACACACAGGAGCTCAGATCCTGCATATATTAAATTCTTCCTCTACTCCAAGGCTTAAAAATATGACCCAGAGACGTTGGTGACAGGTCTGTTCCTTTTGAATCAAGGAGCTATGCTTGTCTTCTGTGGGCAGATAATGTCATATTTCTTTCAGGAAATCCTAGCAGGTGTTGCTCCTTGTTTTAAGCGCGGCAGGAGGGAGGGGAGTGCCGAGGCCTGGGTTAGCCAGGCAGCAGGACGAGGAGCAGAGGTGTCGGAAGCACAGGTCTCAGCTCTGCACTCAGTGCTTGCCTGCACTTCCAGGTGTGTCCCCTCCTCCCCAGGAGTGGAGGAGGCAGAGGGGCTGCTACTTCTCACAAGTCTGTGGGCAACCTGGGAGGGGACACTGGGCATGCATTGAGCTACTGCGACTTCTCAACCAACACACTTGCAAGTGAAGTGGTATCTTTGGCTTCTGTTGTTCCCATGTCTCCCAGCAGAGAGATTTCTATTCTCTGAAAACTTGGATCCAAATTAGATGTAAACTCTCCGTAATTACATTTAATAGATTTCACTGACATACATTTATTTTCTCATGAACTTTAGTTCATCCAAGAGTGTCTTCACTGAAAGCAGATCACATGCTATCATGAGCGGGAGAGAAAAAAGGAAAAGGAAAAAAGTCTAATGCAATATTAATAAACCTAATATTCAGCAGCAGTTTCTGTTCCAACAGCTCTAAACATTCAGACACGTACATTTTTAATCAGCTGCTGATTCTTATTGAAAAATGTACGAATACAACTTTCAAGAGAGGATTACACAACAAGCTTCAACTTGTTTCATTAATTACTTTTTTTTTTTTCCAAAGGAACAGCAGAAAATTGCTGGCAGGAACCTCAGTGAACCATGCCCATGGGCCATTAAGAATGGATTAAATTTACTTTTATAACCTCATTGATTCAAGACTTTTTATTTCTTTCTTTTCTGAGGCAAGCTCACTTGAAAATGCTATTCAGAAATTGTTCTTTTCCTGCAGTGAAAGTGCTAAGAAGAAAGAACACATTATTGGATTTTATTGTTCTTTAATACTGAAAATGACAAAGGGAAACAAAACTGAGAAAAGCTAAGCCCATGTATTATATACCATCAGGCACAACACCTCTGGTTATGCTTTTGTCTGGTGATGAATAAATTCTACTGTCACTTGCTTCGACCATTATTATGAGCATTTAATTAAGAGACGGTGGTCAAAATGAACTAAGTGACCAGATTATAGTGTCCCACAGCAGGAGTTCCGCTGAGGTATTTAGAGAAGAGAAATGCTGACTTTATTATTTTACCTCATTTCAAAAATGTAGAAAATATTTTTCACTTGCAGCATTAGTTGCATTAAGATTTGTTACCCTACTCAGGGCAAAAGCACAAACAGTTTGTATGCCCCCTTTCAGGGGTTAAAAGAAGAGCAGTTCTACAAAGATGTTTAAGAAAGTAATGCACATCTATCACTCCATCATGATTTTCCACACTTTTCCAATTTTTAGTTGGAATGCATTATATAATTTGGAGGCAAAACACTACAGTTTATATTTTTGTCCAACAATTAATTTAATTACTGACCTAAATCCAACCCTTTTTACCTAAAATCATACATAGTTCCACTGACTGTTATCTTGGTGATGTTCCAAAGCACCAAAACATGCAAGCATGAATCTCGTATTACATACCAGCATTGTCTTTTGTATAAAGGGGATTATTTGCATTATTAAAACCAAGCTCGTGCTTAAATACGTTGCAGGATGACAGCTAATTCCAGGAACATTTCTGAATTACTCTATTTGTTTATGGTTGTATCTGAAAGCATATTCCAATGCAAACAGAGAAATTTTCCATATTTCAATGCTGTTGGTGAGATCCTGCAGCCTAGCACGGGGTGTATGCTTGCATCTACTGGAGCAACTGAATTACTGTCGTTCTTATATATGCAAGCTTCAGGATAGATCCTTTGGAACCTCTTAGTCACACTGATTTAGACCAACATTTTCAGTTGAAGGCACAGTGATGTCCAAATGTGTCGTTTTGGCATGTGGCTTTTAACATTAGCTCTCCTTAAGATTATATAGTCCACTGGTGATCATTTTTAGTGGAAGGGACAGTTTTGGCCCACGTTAGAAAAGTGCTTTCGCAGAGAGAAATGTGATATAACCACACAATGTGACAATAATTTACAGTTTGAAGAATGCATGACATTAACTGGACTAATAGAATTCAAGATTGCAATAGTAGTACTGTGGGAATATAAAACATTGTAAATTTATTTTGTGGAAATGATTCTGTAGTGCAATGGATATTTCATTTTTAGGACAGAAGACAAACGACAATCCAATTGTAGTTTTCCATTTTGGTATTTTAATGATCTTGACACAATTTTTAAGACAGATGATAAAACATTATTAATCAAATACACAATAATATTCATTAGAAAAATTACATTATAAATGCACTGAGGGCGAAAATTACATTCACATGTACAATATAGGAAAAAGGCAATGTAACAAACTGTACTGTTGAATAAATAATTCTATGACGGGGAAAGGGTTTTGTTTAAAAATGAATGCTGCAACAGAATTTAACCTGTTTGTTTCCAGTCTTTTCTGAACGCAGATTTACATATTCTCCGTTGTTGCCATATCCAGATAGTTTCCAGAATTGCCGAGGCACACGGAGCACAGGGCCATAAGGACTGCCTGCTTAGATCACACCAAAGATCAATCTAGCCTGAAACACTGGCTCCATCAGGGAAGGAGAATAAAATCTGGGACAAGACTGAGTAATAGCCACCTCAGAGTTCTTCCCATTCCTTTCGTTCCCATTTTGTCTTACTACACAACAATTTCAGTGAGCAATCAGTGGGCCAGATGTGACCATGAGAAAGAATGAATCATGACTCCCCAGTTACCTGCCTTCATTCCCTTTGTGACTGTATATAGCACTACACTCCTCCTCTGCCCCAAATTGCTGCTTTTCCGGTCTGAGTACTAATCTGGGTTTCATCTCTTTGTACAGGAGTTGCTTTATTCCTCAGGTCATTTTTGTCACCATTTTTTAAATCTTTCTATTGTGTTAGACCCCTTTTGAAACTGGACCATTATAACTTCATGCATTGCTCAGAGGTTGGCCAGACATGGATATGCAGAGTGAAATACTGGCATCCTCTGCTTTATTCTTCATTCCTCCCCAATAATCCTGCTCTTCTTTTTACCTTTCTGATCACTGCTGATCCAGGATGTTCAGAGAGCTGTTGATGGTGTCTCAAAGATCCTTTTGCTGACTAGAGCTGTTAAATAAGAGTCCATGAATGTGTATGTAGTCTGAGGTGACTTTTCTCCCTTATCCATGACTCCACGTGCACCAGCAGTGAATTTCATCTGCCATCTATCATTCAGATCTGCAATGTTGTACATTTTTCAGTGCTTTTCAAAATGCTTCAGGTTTAACTCCCCCAACTAACTGTGATTTACCAGCAGTATTTGCACCTCACTATGCCCATAAGTAGTATCATCAGAGATACCCCTGCAGAGCTGCCTGCACTATGAAATCACTTGTTCCCAATCTATTTTTTTATTTTGGACCCACCTTAGTTCTTATCCAATGGCAGCTACATATTTTTAATAGTTTAATGAAGGTCCTTTCGGGTAATTTTATGTTATCCAAGGGGTTTTACCAACAGAGCTTTTTTCTTGGCTCCTTCAAAGATGTCTTATTAGATAATATTTTCTTCTAGATGTTAAAGACTGAATAGATCATTTTTATCTACTATTGCTAAATTTCATTGGTTTGTAATTTATTTTATTGGTTTGTAGTTTATTTAATTTATCATAGTTTCCAGGATCATACCCAAAGAGTTTTTAAAGAATTGTTGTCACTTGTTGCTGCTTTGATCCTTCTAGTGATTTAAGCTGTAGGTTACATGCTGTGGTTACTAGTTCACCAGTTCCACATACGAGGTCTTTTCCTGAGTTTTTGGGTTAATGCCATCTGGTATCTCGGTTTGATACCATTCACTTTATTACTCTGCTCTAAAGTTTCTTTTATTAGATCATTGGTTCTTTTCCTTTATCTTTCATAGCGCTATCTGCAGAGCGTTGGCCTAATACAATTTCTTGCTTTATATAGCGTGCCCTATTCCTATTAGCCTTCGGAAATTCGGATCCTCACAATATGAAATTATTCCATTATTTGCAGTGTGAGTTTTTAATACAGGCTCAGTGTGACAGATAAAAGTTACCCCAGGCTAATTGAATATTTTATGGAATATCTACAGGTTTCTTCCGTGAACCAGGAAGATTTTAGCTGAACTACATTTTTAACAGCTTATGATTACATTTTTGGGTAAAACACATTAAAAAGTAACAAGCAGACAATATAGCTTGAGGAAAATTGACAACTTTTTCTTTCCATTTAGTAAATAGTTTCCCTACTATTATTCAGTCATATGCTCCTGGACTGATCCATATTTTGGTACTCAATTTCACACGTGCATTTTAACCGGCTTTCTCAGTGAAACTCATATTTTTCAAAAGAATGTTGCTTTAACTTGAATATCAAGAAGGTTGGAACTCAGGAAAGAGAGTATATTAAACCCAAATGGACTAATTATACACAGCTGTAGGTATTTCAAAGCATTAAAAGTTTTTCTAGTTTTGGATTTGTATTGACTGAAAGAGACACAAGGGGAAAAATTCAGAAGTCTTAGCTCTACTTCCCTCAGATTAAATTTTGCAGCTGGGGTTTTTGTATCAAAATGTGTTGTGTTCCAGCCTGGGACATGTGGGAAGGCCTGTGTTCTCTGCATGCCTGATTCTCCAAGAGAATCTTATTGTCATATTGCGAAGTTTTAAAATAAACAGGAAAAAGAGCAAACCTAATAAATGTAACGCCAACTGCAATAATGAAGTGTTACTTTTGGCTAGCGTAGTTATGTGGTTACACATATTTCAGTTTTCTCTGATTCATTGTATTGCCTTGCCTTCTTTTTCTTTTAGGAATATGTAACAGATCATGCTCCATTTTAAATCATAGTTATATGGTCTGAAATACCACTGGATTAGAAAATAAGCTTGTGTGAATCAATAGAGCTTCATCAACTTTCTTTGATTTATGCAAATTGGGGATCTGACTCAGTGTGTCGAATATGGTGATGAGTTAGGGTAAGCAGAAATAATACTGTGATTTTCCTTTATGAGACTTAATTTCACAGGATCTCAGCTGGTATTTTCTTGCTGAATGTATTTTTGGAAGGAAAAAAGCTTCTTTGTTTCCTTACTTATATCTACATGCAGCTCCCCTTCTTGCACAAGCAAGGTGGCCCATAATGGGAGAAGACTTCGTAGGCATCTTTCCCTTTCCTAACACTGCAATTTGTGATGTAATATAATGTAATTCCTGTCAATTCCCCATGCAAACAAGATTAGGTCTGCTCCTTTCTTTTTCAGTGATTGAAATGATTGGTTTGTTTTCTTTGTAAAAATGTTCTTTTGGCTTTGACCTAGATGTCAGTTCATATAATGTGTTGCCCTTTCAAAGATGTGGCCTTGAAGGTATTTTAATGTAGCCCTTATAGTTAAGCTCCTCAAGAGAGGATAATCGTAGGTATTATATTGATCTATTTCCATAAATGAATGTTTCAATATTTATAAAACACTTAGTAATTAATTATTTTTGTAGGAATATTAAAGATCATTAAGCATAAGAAAATGAAATTCTTAACTAACAGATTATATGCTCCTTAGAAGGTATATCATCCTAAATATATTTGACTTGTATTACAGCTGGCTCTGAAGGCTCTGGTTTAAGTTATCTCCCAATCAGTCTTCCTAAAAAAAATGAGGAAATATCATTAATAGGATAGTAAACACCATATGTGACATTCATCTCAAAGATAGGTTTTGGCTTTTCTAATTTTTACATGTCATGTGTAATTTTTTTGAGGTAATTCCTTTAATAAGTTTTACTGGTGAAGATCAGAAGTGGAATGTGAACCTTGAATTTTGCATATCTTCATAATTCATTGAAAGTATCCTGCAGTAGTTTCTGCTAGACTCTGCCATCATTAATAAGAAGTTGTGCATGTATGAATAATTACGCTTTGTCACTTCAGCTTGACAATGGAGATCAGCTGACCATCAGATGATATTGCCAAAGGAAAGATGAATTTCTGCCTTTGGGCTGTGTTTAAGAGACTGTACCTTTCTGAATGCTATTTCTTTGTGAAATATGTATTTACAGATATGTATTACAGTACAATCAGCTTAAACGGAATGATCTGTTGGTGTGATAGAATTTATCCCTGACCCTAATGGAGTAAACCCATGCTTGCAGAGATGTTATAGCTTACCTTGTGTCTTTACTACAGTGCTAACAACAGCCAGATGCTTGCAACGTAAGTTAAAGCCAGCTTGCACCTGCTCATAATATGTCAAGTGAATAAGCTGCTCATCAGCCTCAAGGCAAGAGGAAAGGCCATCTGTGGACAACAGGGTTTATGACTGTACCCAGTACCTCAGATGAGACTTTTTGTGATGGTTCTGGTTACATGCTTGTGGTTTCTGTCCTCTGAGTTCTTACTCAGTTGGGATAAGACAGACTAAAATGCATCTTCAATCTTAGTATCGGACTTGAAGTTTTTTCTGGCTCTCTTCAGTCAATGAGGTAAACCACTCATTGTGGTTAAAAGTATGCTTCAAGCCTTTTAGGAGTAGAAACAAAATATGATACAAATCTAAAAATCTGTCCCATAAAGTTAGCACTATTTTGGTCCTGTGCACAACTCCAGTGAATATACAACGAAAGTTTAAAAGCAAAATAATGCTCACTTTGGAAGACTCAGCTGCAGACAGAGTGGTGCAGACATTTAAGGCATCATCACCTTGAGCAGAGATGTCACAGAGATGTTCTGAAACCATCCAAGGGGAGCCCAGGTACTGGTGATGTGGTCAAATACAGATCAAGTATCTCACTGAGGGCTGTGGGTAGGTGCTGGCACCACCTGGGGACACAGGGCTGCAGGCTGCAGAAGTGCACAGCCGCCACCTGCCAGCCTCAAAACAGCAAGGATCCTCTCTCCATTTAGGAACTTGATTCCTGAGGTAAGAGTGGATGGAAACAGAAATAAAGACATGGGGAAAGATTTGGGAGATTCATCAAGAAGAGTGACACTGACCTTTTTCAGATCTGTGCATCTGTGACATTCTCCCACAGCCACTTTGAACTTGGCAGCCTTGGAAAACAGAGAGATTTCAGACACCTCAAACATTAAACAACAATATCACTGCTAACAGGGTGTAGAAGAATTCACTGTTTTTATCTCCAGAAATGATGCCTTTTCCTCAAGCTGAATTATTAAGAAGGTAGTTCAAGACTGATTGGGCTAAAAAGACAAAACGCAGCATGGGGCATCAAGGCTGGAAAGGTAAGTTAGATCCTGGTTTTAGAATTTAAGGCTTTTAATGTATTTTATATTAGGCAGTTTTGAACTATAGGGCTAAAAGAGCCGTGGGAACAAAGGTCAGAAATCCACATACCTTCTCAAAAGAAACAGCTGCAAACACTGATTTAAACAGTTCTTCTCTCTGTTCTTCAGACATCTGGTCTTCAGAGTGCACCAGCTTTTACCGGAACAACCCTGGTAGTGCTGTGCTTACAAAATAATGACTTAAGGCATGGGGATCTGAATCCCACCAGGCAAAGAAACGGTTTTTCCTCTATGTGTTGTCGAATTGCTAAGCTAAAATACGAAGTTGTTTCACATCCTCCAATCTCCTCCTCCAGAAGTTCTATTGCAAAACAAAGAAAAGTTCCTCACGGAATTTTAGGGGTCTGCCCCTATCAGATGAGGCCCCACTCATACAAAAGGAGGCCTTGTCTTTGAATAGTGACTGGCTAAGGAGGTAAGTTCTAGGCTGCTCACACCTAGGTAGATCAGAGCATAGGCATAAGCTAAGAACTCGCTGTCAAAGAGAAGGAGAGCTATCAAGTGTAGGTATCTAAAGGGCTGGCATAGTTAGTAGAATTACTGCCCGAGTAGAGGTTTTATAACTGTGGTTTGAGATTCAGATCACTAAATACTGCCCAACTCCTGCTTTTGGGCATTTCTTTTATAATCTAACACTTTTTTATAATTGTCAAATCCAATAGATCACAAATATACATATCAAGAAAGGCGTATAGGTAGCGGATAGCATACAGGAGATGTGAGAAGTCTGAGGTAATTGAACAAGTTCAGTGACCATAGCACAGTTCCTAATACATGTAGAAACAATCACTTGAATCTACATGTAGTCTGACAATAAGCACATCACTCATAATTCGAAAGGAGGGATCATTATTGTATAAAGTGGGATCAATATTGCATTCATTAAAAGGTATGAACATCTGAACAACAGAGAAATGCCTGCCCTTTCCAAGAGTCTATGTTACCCAGTCTAGGCCACAGAAACTGTAATACAAACCTGGGGTGTAACGCACAAAGGTGGATTGTGTTATAGCAGATGTATATGTAGGAGCAATCTATGCATGTGAAAAGCAAGAAAAGGAAGGCATGATTTGATAAGAAAGAATCTGACCACTTGACAAATTTAGCTCTGATTTACCCAGGGGAAATTTGCTTTTTTTGCAATGGATCTAAATAGCCCTTACTGTTCACATCATTGGTCTGAGGCTATTTATAATCATGTCAACTTGACACTCCTTGACAGGGTAATCAGGTCTATAGTCTCAGTGAGACTTTAATAGAAGTCAGAAATCAAAACAAGGCAACTTTATTTTAATGTGCTTCAGCACCAGCAATGGAAACACCAGGCAGAGAGATGTTGTGCCCAAATATCCGTATTTAACTTTTCATCAATTTTCTGTGTTGGGTCACATGGCTCGATCACATATGAAGACCTGTAGGGTGTCCAAATGACGAATGGTCTTTTCAACCTCTCTAAAGCTGCTGCTGTCCACCCTGACTCAATTTGCTTCATGCACTGGTTAGATTTAAAGAGGTAGTTAATGTAAACTAATTTATTCATTCATACACTCATCCATCCATTAAAAAAAAAAAAAAAAAATCAAATTTTACATTTCTGGACCCTAGTTCTGCAGATCACGACATGTTTTAAATACAATTTCATATCTAAATGAATACATTGAAATCTAGATTTTTTAAAAATCTGCAAGAATTGATTTTAGAAAATGTTGTGGAGAAAATAAATAAAGCCACTCACTGTTAATAAACATACCATTACTCATAGAGAAAAAAAGCAGGCCCATACCAAGTCAGTAAATATTCAGGTAGCCCAGTACATATCTCTAGCAGCAGACTCCAGATGTGCAAGTGGAGGGTAAAGAAAAGCACCGAATAATTCTCTCCTAAGCTTCAGTTATTTTTGGTCCTGTGAATTTCCTGAGCTATATGTGGTTTTTGGGGCTTCAGTGACCATCAGCAAATGTCTTTTCCATCTGTTTCTTCAGACTGTCCTTAGCTGTCCATAAACTTTGCACCCACAGCATCCTTTGGCAAGGAGTTCTTATGCCCAGGTGTCTGGTGTCAGACTTTTTCCCTTGAATCTCACTTTTTCTTTTCTTTCCTATCCTGTATTTTTTTTTTTTTATTGCAAAAAAGAAGGGACAGTCAAGCCCTATCCACCCTGACCATGTCATCTTAATTTTGAAGGCTTCTATTCCATCCCCCACCTCCCCAGCTCTCTTTTTTCCGGACTAAATCCAGTTTACTCAATCATTCATGCTCCTAGAAGGTATTTTATTCATTTAGCAGAACCGAAAGCTATGATGACCCTAATTAGTTGCAAAAAGAGTGCTAACACATTTTGGATTAAAAATAGTGATTGGGACATGGGAAGATAATACAGTGAAAAATAATTTAGGAGACAATGACAAGCGTGTCCCCGTTAGCTACATTTTCAACTCAAATTGTCTCAGAATTTGCCTCTGACACTGGTTTAATGAGGGATTCTTCCCAATATTACCCTCTTTGAAAGAGTAATTTCTTCCATCTTGAAAAGAGAGAAGAGGGATGCTGCTTTACTTGGCTTTTTATCAACAGTTCCGACACAGTTAAAATATGTTGAGTATTTATACAATCCTATATCTCAGTAGTAAAAACATATATTTCAGGTTTTTTTCTTTCAAATACTATAACCATTGAACAGTGAAAATTAGGAGAACAGAAATAAAAATAATATTCTTTTTGTGACTAAAAGATGGAAGAATATTATACTCCTTTTGCTGTTTATCCAATTTTTTCCTAGGAGAGATCCAGTTGCCTGTGGTTTTGTCTGTGATTTCAAAAATAGTAGAAACAAGACCTGGTCTGATGCCAAATAGAAATGACTATGGCACTGAACTAACATTCGGATTTGCAGAAATCCCCTGCCTAAATCTGAGATGTCAGTCTAGATTTAGGGTTTTGTCTTATTAAAAATAAACTGTTTTAAACAAGAGTTTATATCAAGCTTCTATTTCAGTTAAATGCAAGAGGGATTCCTTCTAGCCAACATTTAACTCAATGTTTCTACATATTTATATTTCATGAGGAAGTATAGCTGGGTTTTGACCAAATTTCATTCTCAGAAGAAGTGAATGGATAATTTTTAGGATTAGCCATTTCTGAAGAATCTGGCTTTGTTTTATGTGAACAGATGAATTTCTCTCTAAATTATTTGTAATTCAAGTCTATTCTATAATGATCCCTGATATGTTACTCTACTGATGGGCCATAACTTTACAAACTGAAATGATGCTGCTTAGATTACATGGCAGTGTTGATAAGACATAAGGTATTTGTCCTGTTCCCCGATTACACAAACCTGCATAGCCTTCCAGTCTCAATGCCTTCTAATCTTACATTAAAATTTGGGTTTTGAAATTACTTTGAAATCCATTTTCCATGAACTTGAAATGCAATCACTTGCATATTGTCAAAAATAAATCCAGAAGGAACATGAACATAACTAAAGCTAAATTAAATTGCTCTTAAAAATGGCAGTAGAAAATCTCAGGTATTATTTTCCCAGCTTTTAGTTAAAGATTTTAAGGGATTTTATGTAAATATTATTGAAAGGTGATATCCTCTCTTTTTGCAATGCAGACACACTGCTCATTGTATCTTAATCCAGCTGCTGAGGTGTCCAGTATTTCTGTGGCAATTTCTGTATGGGAAAACACATATATTTCACTTTTATATCCATAAAGACTAACAACAGGTCAGAATTATGTTGCACGTAGAACTGTGCTATGCTTTCATTAAAAGACTGTATTTGTACATTGCTCACTTCATACAGAAATGAACAAAACTTGATTCATGTTTCTAAAGACTTGGTAAGTCTTCATCATCTGAGGAGAGTGGTTTTTTGTACTTACTGACACACTGTTTTGAAGGTAAAGTTCACACAGGAGCAGTTCCCCTCCCCCAACATCTTTTCCCTCTAAATTATAATTTCACCTCTTCCTTCTCAGCTTAGTGTGTTTCTTCTAACTCTTTATCTGTGAAAAGCACAAATAGTCCTGCACTTTGTGGTGAGTCCTTGGGTGATTGAGAGAGTGCTTCCTGGCACCTTCCTGTTTTCTGACTGCAGGCTGGAGACCACAACCCAGTTTTGGAAAGGTATTTTTCCTCTGTTGTGTTCTTGAATAGAGACTAGTCTGTTTTATTCTTTTGCACTGATTAATTCACTCAGGAACCTATGATATTCCAAATCTTAGGTTTAGCAGAAGCCATGCACCGGAGCCAGTGGTGTGGAAGAAGTGAGAGACTCATATATTTCAAAATACAGGCAGATCTTGCTGTGGAAATTTGTTAAAGAGATGGTGAGGGGCCAGAGGTGACTGTGATTGTAATTCATTTGGGAAGGAGTAAAGGGATAGAAAGAAACCCTGCTTGAAACTGGAAATGAATGTGCTTTCTGTGTCCAGGAGGAGATCTGTCTGTCAGGCTTCCCTGGCCCGGTGTTACATGCAGGATCTGCAATCACACTAAAACCTCTGTGGCTCCAAAGCCTTTTTTGGGGAGGGGAGCATGACAGTGACAGAGAAGGGTGTCTGTGCAGAAACAGAGTCATGGAGAAGGGACACCGTGTTCTGTGCAGTAAGTATGCACCCCCCAGGTGCAGCCATGGCAAACCCAACCGGCTCTGTTTTCTAGGTGTGTCCAGAGGATGTCGTGTGTACTGTCTGGGGTAAGTCCTATGATTCTAGGTTGCCATCCATTGACCTTAGGAAAAAAATAACTGGTTGATCCGGGGCAACTGAATAATGCAGTTTGGGAAAGTATGTAATTACACCTTGGGTGCTTAATTTAGGGGAGAGGAAGCCCAGTCTGAGACACAGCAAACCCATCTTTTCCCTTAGCAGTTTGAATGACTTTGTATGGGTCCCATTTAAAATCTATGGTGAATTGTACATCTGCTCTTCTCTGATGAAAGCTGTTCATTCCCCTAATCTTCCCATAGAGCCAGCTTCCTAAATACTTTACATAAACTGTATTGACTGTTTCATAGCACTGGGGTTCTAGGATTCCTCCATGCTAATGAGTGTTTCTTAGCTTCATATTGGTTCTCTCGTACAGTGATTTATTCAAAGGTTCCCTAATAAATACACCAGAAAGCTGTCAAACAGTGTCACAGGACATGACAACATGTGCCATAACTCCCAGAATGTGAAAGCATGAGAATCTTGACTTAGAAGGCATGTGCATCTGCTAACTTTTAGAGAGGAGGACACAGCTCTTGAGAGATTCAAAAATGCAAATATTCAAAATTGCAAATGGAAAAATGACAGAATATGTCATTACAATGACCATGATATGTTGCTTCTCTCAATGGTTAATGATTTGATTTTTTTCCGAAATGGCGTTCACCAGATTTTCTAAAGAAACTGCTGAAAATGTGCTTTGGAAAATTTCACAGTGTGCTTGCTGTTGAATGGTGCAATTATTCCAACCACACAAAGAGTAGAGAAGAATGAAAAATCCCACCAGCGTCTATTCAGTTTGGGATTTCTTTGGCAAAATTTCCACATAATTCCTTCTCAAATGGAAGATTCAGCTCAGGTTTAGACACTAAGCAGAGTTGTTTTCAACTAGAGTACCTAAGCTTCCATAGAAGTCAACAACCCTGTTGGATCTGAGGACTCTCAAGTGACTTGCAGCTGACCAGCTGTCTGAGGCAGGAATTCAGGTACCTCAGCTCTCACATCTAGTGCTGCTTTAGGTGTCTGATAGTATTTGAGGCATCTGCAAGAAGCTTAGAAATCCGACTAAAAGGAAATCCTTTTCTGGAGGTGCATCTGGAAGTTCAGTGCAATTTCTTCTGATATTATTTTCATAAGGCACTCAACTCATTAATGCAACAGGGCTGACAAACACAGCAAGGCGATTTTTTTCCCTGTTATATTTACAAAACATATCCAATTAATTTTTCCCATTAAGAACTAAAGGGCTCAGAATCTGGCTGCTGATTTTTTTTGTTGACAATAATGTTTATTATAGTAAGGTCTGCAGAAATGCTGTATAGAGGTACCAAGAAACATTCTTATATTGATGACAAGTTTAAGATGCTTCTTCATTTTTTCCAAAATAAAGAATTTGGATTATCATGGGGGCTTGGGGTGTTTTTTACTGTTTTTTTAGCTCTTGTGGCAGGAATACACTCTGTCTGTTCCATATATAGATTTAGAAATGCTGCACTGAAAAACCCCTTTACAATAATTATGACCACTATTACATTTAATAGTAATACAAGGAGAATTTGTGTTACTATTACATCTCAATGCAGCATTAGGGTAAAACATAAATGTCCAGACACATTCAGTGGCAGTAAAGTCAAGTGTGAAAATGAAACAATACCATTTAATGCAGCTTCCAGTAAGTTTCTTAGTTTTTCTTAGTGCTGGACAATGTTTCCATAAAAATAATTTTAAAGTCTTCAAGCATTTTTTCATGCATTAGAAATCACAGAAACTCTGTGCCGTATGCATTGATATTTCACATCCACGAGTTTCCACAGCTAATTACCACACTTTTAATTTTAGCAATAAGTGAAATGTCATCTTTCCAAGATTTAAAAACCTGAAATGAGGACTGACAATGAGGTGCAGACTTCAAAACAAGGGGACCAGTCCAGAAGAAGACCCATTAGTCAGATATTTACAAAATCTTGTTACTGCCCTTCTCTGTTGTAGCAAGTACATCTTCAGCCTTTTCCAAGCTCTCCCACTTCCCAAACAGATGTTTTTTTAGCAGCCCTGGAAGGTCCCCAAATTCAGGCTATTTTGGAATGAGAGAAGGAGTAAGCTCTAAGTCTTGGAGTGCTCGCAGAGAAGGCTCTGCCAGACACAACCTCTTTTGTGCAGAAGAGGATCGATCTCCAGCACCCTGCTGACCGCTTGCTGGGAAGTCTGACACGGGAAGAGGATTCCCCCCTGGAGAAAGCCAATACTGGCAATTTAAGGCTATGTGTGTTTTAATCAACTTCTTTAAATGAACTGGACCAAGTAAAACTGTGTTTCTGGGTACCCATGTGGGGTAATTAATAGTTGATTTATTTGCAATATAGCATATCCCTGACAAATCTATGCTTGACACAAGCCTATGCTTGACACAAGCCTAAAATGTGTTGTATACATTTATGGGTCAAATAATTTCCCAATTCCTCATTTGTTGTGGAAGAGTTTGGTTAAATATATTCCATGTTTTTCTTTCTTCTTCTTTTCTTCTTTTCTTTTTTTTTTTTAAAGCAGAAGGAAAAAATTCCTTTGAGGAAGATGGTTGCACAAAACCCCCTCCCTCATTTTTGATTATTTCTTGGGAAAGGTTGAGCATATTTTTCATCTCTTTGATTTTATGAGATGGACATAGCAGAGAATGGCCTCAGTGAACACAGTTTTTGCTTAAGAGCCTGGGCCCTGAATTATCTTGTCATGGTTACAAATATCTTTATAAAAAATATCTTTTCTTTGCTGCATTGCAGAGACTAGATAAAAGCTTTGTTAAGTTCAGGCATGCTCAAGTAAACTGTTACACTTCCTAACTTGCAAAACAAAAGCATAAGACAAAGGACAAAGGTGGCCTGAAACACTCTGAAGTGTTGCCAACTTTCTTTCCCTTTTATAGATCACCAAGTATTTGCAAATAATTTAAGGAAGGAGAATAAATCATATTATTTCTACATAGCTCTAAGTCACTTACTTTGTTTTACAACAGACTTTGGGAAATTCCTTTGATTGAATGCCATTAAGGTAATTTGGGCAGGAAACTATAGTCTCTGCCAGTGGAACAAATAAGGTATTTTATTAGAAAAACTGAGATCTGTTTAGTGTATTTCTAATTGATATTTCCAGATCTTTCCATATACACTCTGTCTATTTTGTTAGAGGTTGCCTGTGGAAAAGAATACTTCACATCCAGAAAGGCTAGTGAACTGGGCCATTTCAGGATACCTTATAATCTTTTTTGTCAAACTTTCTTGGCAATATCACCAGGGCATTAAAAATCTGCTAATGCAAAAGGGAAAAGTTGACGTTTGGGGTAAGAGCCTTCCAATCCAAACACAAAATTAATTAAAAACATGAAAGATAGTCAAGAACTAGATAGTAAACACTTGGCTTCAGAAGGTAGAAATTATCTATTTTGCTTTTTAATGATACAACGAAAATAATTATGACACAACTTTTATTTTTCGTCTTTTTTTTCTTTCCTCCCTCCCCTCTCTCCCCAGTTTATGATATATTTTCAGGATAGCTGGACCATGAGCTCTCCTGACTGGAAACTCTAAAAGGAGTTTAAATGTAAGGAATATTTTTTGTTTCTTTAGACTTTGCTTGTTTCTGTTGCAAGGCTCTAAACCCTGCAAAAATACTCTACCACTGTAAAAATTGGCCAGAATAGGTACTTTCTGTATGAAAATCCATTAGGATTTTGAATTAGCACAGAGTGCATTGTGGCACGAAACTGCCATGTTCCTAAATGCCTATAGCAACATTCATTTTGTCTGAATGTATTTTTGGCTATTTTTAGGAAATTGTGGTGCTCAGTATTTTAAGGCAGCAGTTATACTAGTGATTTCATACAGAAATGCTGATCAGGAGATCATAGCCACTTAAAACAGGTCTCCACAGCTCACATTGTGAAATTCTTTGGAAAGTACTTTCCTATAATTTATATTAAAATCATATCTGAGTGAAATAGAAATAAAGCACAAATACTTGTGTTGCTTTAATTAGCTTTTAGAGTGCTTTAAAGTTAGCCTGAAATTACATCAGAGTAAAGTAAACATATTTCTTTTATCATCCTGATAAAATCATACCGTGGTATTTGTCACCTGAATAAGTCCATAAAGTACCTTCTGGTAAAGCCAGAGAGCTCTCTGCTGTAGTATAGTAAATAATAGTCTAAAAATCAAAATCAGCTGAGATGAAGGTTGCTGTATCCTGTTCATACAAGCCTGCCTCTTTTTTTTTTTTTTCCCAAATGGGATTAGCTTTTGGCTATTCCTTGTAACACGAGTTTTAAGTCCTGTAAGGCAACAGGAGTAAAAGTCAAAATAAGGCAAATCCAGCTCTTTCAGTAGCTGTACTTCTTGAACCTCAGCCTGAAAAGTCCCTCATTTGTACAAGATTCAGTTAATTTGTGTGCAGGAAATTTTATACTCTTATCAGAAGTGTGGGAGGAAGTACAAACTCTGCTAAAAATTTCTTTTTCTTTGCACTTGAAAAAAAATAGACATTGTTGATGGATGATTTACTGAGGCAAATAAAAATGCTACTTTGCAAGGGATCCCAGGATGCGATATAAACTATCACAGCAAAGAAGGCCCAGCTCTTTTCAAAACTGCAGGCTGGATGCTAATTCTGGCAGTCACTCGCTGGTCCTGTGAGAGTGAGTCATGCATCGCCTGCAGATACAGCGGCAGCACGTGGGGCTGGGAGCCCCTCGGCCCCCCCTGCAGCTCCCTGCACCCCAAGAGCAAGGCAGGACCCCACCTTTCCTCATTCCTCTTTATAAGGTGCATTCCCTTGCTTCTCAGCACTGCTACAACCAGCTTAGTAATGAGAAGAAGTTGTGCAAACTGAGGCAAATAGGCATTTCTGTATAAAGAAAATAGCATAAATATTTTACACAGGAATCACACACCCACTTAAATCTAGTGAATAAAGTTACACTATGTACTGTAGAATTATGGTTTAAAGTTATGACTCATTCCAGGATAGTAGCAGATGTTCATGGAGATTAGCACAAAAAAATTTGGAACAAATATCCCTATACACTCCTAATTTTCTCCCCGCATCACTACAGAGATGCAAGACATTTCTCTCTCTAACACTTTGAGTGAGTCACTCCATACAATATGAATAAGTGCAGAAAAATACAAGGTTACATGAAAATCAAGTATGCAGGCAGAGTCAAGAGTTTAGAGACTTTCTCCTGGAAACCAAAGGTTTATACTTTAGATAAATGACTTCATCCAATACTGGGACAGATACAACTGTTACAATTTTCTAGACATAAAAAGAATATAGAAATACATGTCGATGCCCCAGGTTCTTGCCTGTAAACACAGCATTAGTAAGGTGCTGCTAGACTCATTCTGAGAACCAGAATTGTTGAAGGTACATCAGAATTCGGGAAAAGGCTACAAAGTAATCAAGAATCTGGGACAAAAACCTTTCTGCTGTGAAGCTTAAGTGGTTTAAAGCGATTATTTTTGGTTTCATAAAAAAGAATATTGAAAGGCAAAGCAGTCACTGTACCTAGTCACTGACAGGTAGAAAACAAGATTTACATCTGTTCAGTCTCGTTTACAAAACTTTCCAGAATCTTGTGGCTGAAAGCTGACCTTTGACCAGTTTACCCTAAGAATTTCCTATTCAAAAGGGTAGGAAAACCTCAAAACAACTTTCAGGGGTGATGGTGGAAGGACATTGGATTATTTAAAACAAAATTTGATCTCTGTAAACGTCGGTTTAATAGACTGTATTAAACAGTATCTGAATGATAGCATCTGAATAACTTTGGTAGGTTTTGTGGTTTTGTTTTGTTTTTTGAGAGACAACCTGTAGCCATTTTCCTTTCCTTTTCTCAGGCTCAGCTTCACTCACCACTCCTGATTCCTATAATAACTCCTCCCTCATCGGTGCAGAGGGTTGGGGAATAAGATTTGTCATCAGTCCATAACAGCTCCCCTCTGCTGCTCCTTCCTCCACACACTTTTCCCTTGCTCAAATGTGGGACTCTCACAGGTTCACCATTCCTACCAGAAAACCCGTCCCTGTGTGGGCTCCTCCCTAGAGGCCACAGTTCCCACCAGGATCCTGATCCTGTGGTGGGTCTCCACAGGCTGCAACTTCCTTCAAGTGTGCAACCACATGCTCCTGCATGGCGTCTGCCATAGGTTGCTGTTTGGATATCTGGTCCACTGTGGACTTTCGTGAGCTTCCAGGGAACAATCTGCATCACTGTGGTCTTCTCCAAGAGTTGGAGAGCTCTTGTGGTCCAGCATCTGGAGCACCCCCCCTCTCCTTTTCCATTGACCTTGCTGTCTTCAAGGCTGTTTCTCTCACATCTTTCCTCCCTCTTCTCCGCCAAGCAGTATTTTGCCCTTTTCCAGGTACATTTTCCCCAAGTCACCACCACTGGGGCTGCTGGGCTCAGCTATGTCTGGCAGTGGATCTGCTGGAGGTGACTGGAACAGGCTGTGCCCAGCATGGGGCAGACAGCCTCTCCTGGATCACTGAACTCAATACAAGGATGACTAACTGCAGCGCAATCACCTGTGACACAGAGGAGGTCAGTGCAGGTCTTTTATTTGTTTCTTCTGACATTAAACTCCACAAAAAAGTATTTTGAAATGGTTTCATGGTCAACAGGGCACAAGTGCTGAAAGAATGGGATCAGGTAGCACGAAGTTTTCACATCACATCACTAAAAATATGTGACAGCATGCAATTAATTTTATACAAGCTAGTGAGAGATGGCAGCAAGATGCCTACTTTATTTGCTACCACTTTATGTGGCATTCAAAATCGGGCCTTGGAGACAAAAGGCTCCTTTTCACATTGCCAGCACGTGAGACCAGGCTGCTAAAGGTGAAATCTTATCGTGGTGGCTCAGGTGTGCAAATTTGATAGCACTGTTACTTTCAAGTCACTTGCAATTTGCTGGTCCAGCTCCGCAGTGCAGTGCCCTACCACCTCTGCAACAGGCACATAATCCAGTGTGCATTCAGTTATAGATGAATTTTTATATCCAATAAATAAAGCTGTTTACATTACATTATATACCATTGTAACTCACAAACTCCAAACCCTCTAAAAAGTCACTCGTCATCCTAAACAAGTCCAATGAAAAAATGTTTAGAATGCCTTCAAACTACAGTAAGTCAAAATAGAGGAATACTTTGAAAAAATCTCTGACAATAAAAATGTATATTTGTGTGTGTCAAAGCCTTCCCTAATATGAATAGAGATATGCACAATACAGATTTATGACTGCAGATAAGGTCATTCCTAAACATTAAGTCACTAGCCAAATAACTTCCTTGAGCTGAAACAGTCCTCAACCTGTGCATGTTTGAGTTTATTATGTGTAACTCAAGGGGGCACAAGTGCTCCCTGACACAGTGAGGAAGTGAGTTGAAATCCAACTTAAAACAGCTACACACCTCCAAAAAGCTCCAGCTTTTACTGTCCCAAGAACTCCAACTTACTGTCCAGAAGAACAAACCTTTGAGCTTTCAAAGAATGAAATGCATAATGAGTTTGTAGAAGTCATGGTTAAATATTGTGCTGGAGGTCAAAAGTATGTAAAATAAGTGCAACAAAACTAAAGAAAAGTTGACAAAGTATTGGTGATTGACTCTTTGGTCAATATCTGCCTGAGGAAGCCCCTGCTCTTTGGAGTGTCTAAGACAGGGGAGAGAGAGGAGATAAGGAAAATGTCAGGGAGCAGACTCCCCTCTGTACACCAGCATTCCTGGTCTCTCTTAGCACTGGCTATCAGCACTGCTGCCATATGGTCTTCTGGGCTGGCAGACCCATGCTCACATCTTTGTGACAGCGTAGCTGCAAAGCAGTTTCTTTCAGTATTGTTTTTTTATTATTTTATTTTCTAATTGTTTTTATTTTTATTTGTGCACCTCAGTTTGCATGTCTTCAATGTTAACATCTTGTCTGAAATAATTACTCTGAACACGCAGGTCACTGCAGAAAATATATGCATTTAAGATGATCCTCTTCAAAGGTAGATGCCCCAAGAAGGAACCCCAGCTAAGGAATGACTGTTTCGCTCCCTTGAGTGTAGAGGGAGTCTAAAGAAAGAGCTCTGTCCTTAAATCTTGCAGATGTCCAAGCAGGTCAGTATCTGCATCCCAGACAACATATTGGAGAGCCTGGAGTTGAGAGTAGAAAGAGTTGAACATCTTGGAGTAGGTGATCCTTGAATATTAATCAGCTTTCTTGGGCCTGTCTTCCCTCCAGGGCTTTATCCTATGGTACTCGACCAAGCAGATCCTTGAGGAGGCCAAAGTCTGCTCTCCAAAAGTTGAGGGTAGTGAGCTTGCAGTGTGCCCTCCTCACTGCCCTTGATCTTGAGTTTCAACATTTCGTGGTTGCTGCCCTTAAGCCTCGTATTTGCCACCAACCCCTCCTTGTTGGCAAGAACAAGGTCCAGCATAGCACCTCTCCTCACTGGCTCATCTATCACTTGGAGAAGAAATTATCCTCACCACATTCCAAGAACCTCCTGGACTGCTTATGCTTTCATCTTCTTGGTCGTCCTGGCCAGGTGGCCTGTATCAGACCCCTGCTGCAATGTCAGCTATCCCTGCCCTCTCTTTAATCCTCACCCATAAGCTCTAAGTCATCTCCTCATGCATCCCACATCAAACATCCTGTGCTCCAGCTGCTCTTTGACATAGAGAGTGCCAATGTCCTCGTCTCCCCTGCTTGTCCTTCCTAAAGAGCCGGTGTCCTTCCATCCCAACACTGCAGTCACAGGGTTCATCCTGCTACGTCTCCATGATGCCACTAAGATCATAGCTCTGCTGGCTTGGTCATGCCTTGGACTCCTATTGCTTATTTCCCATTCTCTGTCCGTTTGCGTACAGGCATTTAAGTTGGGCCTCCGATGAGGCTGACTTCCTGACTGGAATGGCTGGAATTCCTCTGTGCTGCTCTGCAGGTGCTCCTGCTGACCTGTGATCCTTCTTCAAACTCTGGGCATCTATCGCTGACACGGGCATCAAACTGGTAGGAGTGGGATGGACCGAGGTTTCCCTGCCCTGTCAAGTTTAATTTAAAGCCCTCTCCATCAGCTTGGCAACCCTTTGGCCTATGTGTGTGCCACAGATATTTCATTCTTGATTCCGAGGCTGTGCAGAATCCCCTTCCACTGGCACAGATCCGTACAAGGGTGCATGTGCACCAAGCCCATAGAGCAGGTGTCTGTTTCAGCAGAAGTTGTGAGTTTTGAGGATCTTGGAAAGTTAGGGTCCCAGTCCTATCCTTGACAAAGGCACTGCAAAATAAGAATGAGATTCTTGTTTTCTCAGTGCTATTTTTTCCTTTCTGAGAAGCTTTATTAAACTGAGAAGCCCTTTTAAAAAGTATATCATAAATCATTGAACAGTTGTCATTGTCAGCCTGAGTCTGAACAATTAGCAGAATGTTAATTATAAGTGTCTAAAATTAAAGAGAACAAGTTGATTAAAGGTATCAAAAGGTGATGTGAAATATTTGTCTTTTTTAGTTTGCTTTTTTTATTAATTGCTACTTCTCCTAAGTAAGTGGGGAAAAAAGATCACTTATTTTTCTTTTTTCATCTCTATTTTTTTTTCTTTTTAAGTACAGCCCTGGATTTCAGACTACTCCACAGGGGTATATGATCTGGGCAGCAACTGGGACAGGCAGACTTTTGCTTGAAAAAAAGGGACAGAAGCTAAAAAAATTTAACATCAACAAAAGTCAAAACATATTCTAGGCCAGGTTCTCACTTAGTGCTGCTGGTGGTTAGCGTCTTTGACATCAGTGGAATGGTTCTCATTTCCAACAGGTATACTCCCAGCCCACTAGCTCAATGTTTGCACCATATACACCATAGGGGAAACAAAGGAATACTGAGAGAGCTTTATCTATTTGCTGAAATTAAAAAAGCTGTTTTCTTACGGGTGAGTGCTATAAACTTGCTGGTTGAGTGCATGTGCTCAGATAAAAGGCTACATTGTTTTCACTGCTCAGTATAGTCTGTTGGATTTTCAGAGCTGGTTTGCTGTTTACCACAAACACAGAGGGCTTTGTACTCACTCTGACCTTTGGATCAGAATTCATCCTTTGAAGTCTTCATGATTTCTCTAGATTTGACTAAAACACTTTTTTTCTCTGTGGTCCGGCCAAAATTCTTCCTTCAAGAATTGCTTGATGGCCAAAATATGGGCCCTTCACTTCGAGAAATACATTGAGATACTAAGGCATGTCCACAAAAAGGCAATGAATATGGTGAAGGATCTAGAGACTAAATCCTATGAGAGGCTGAGGGACCCGGGGCTTAGCCTGGAGAAAAGGCAGCTCAGGGCAAAATTTATTACTCTCTAAAACTACCAGTTAGGAGGTGGAGGTCGACCACTTCTCCCAGGCAACCAGTGTCAGGACAAGAGGAAATGGCCTTAAGGTGCACCAGAGGAGGTTTAGGTTGGACATGAGGAAGCATTCTTTGCTGAAAGGATGGTTAATCATAGGAATGAACTGTCCAGGGAGATGGTGTAGCCACCATCCCTGGAGGTGTTCAAGAAGCGTTCAAGGACATGGCACTGAGTGTTACGGTTGAGTTGACGTGGTGGTGTTTGGTCAAAGGTTGGACTTCATGATCTTGGAGGTCTCTTTCAACCTTAATGATTCTATCATTCCTTGTCTCCTTGGCAAATTTTATGTTTTTAAATGAATGGAGACAACTTACGTATCTACGTGCTTACTTCTCAAGACACGCCCAAGGCCGTCCTGCAGCATCCTACTGTGGTTGTGGCAGTATGAGGCTCAAAGTGCCTGACGTGATTTCCTTTTTCTGTCAAGTGGACTTATATTGGAGAAGATTGAATTCAGTGAAATGGCTCAAGTGATCCAGGAGACTTTCAGATGACAAATCTATGGAAGTAAAATTACCCCTCTGTGTCTTTCTGTAATGTATGATCTTCTGCATAAGACTTCTGTGTCTCTCTTCACCCTCCTCTGCCTCATAAAATAGTTATTGAAATACTCCTCTTCTGCTACTGTCAAAGCCCACTCTCCTTTCACTTATGAAACTCCTCTCTGGCACCCTCTTATCCTTCTGCTCTTGCTATATGACACTAAATTGGGAGGAACTTTCAACTGCGTCAAGGGCAGAGAGGTCCTGCTGAGAGACCTCAACAAATTAGAGAAATGGGCAATCACCAACCGTATGAAGTGACATCATGTAAGATACAGTTTTCTAGAACACCGATCTTCATCCGGATTAGTTTTATAAATAACCCTTTGAATTTGCTGTTTCATTTTTGAAAACAACACCTAGTTACTGTGGTCCTACGTGCCAGGGCAATGAAGAGTTAAATAACAGACATTGTCAGAGCATTGCTTCCAACATTATAGTAAGGCTTTACATCCTCTAAAATTCCCATAGTTGTATGTGAGACAATTCACTATTGCTTCCTAATGCTTTCCTACAGATTTAAGGCCTCTCTCTCATATCTTGATGCAATGTGGTACTTTAGTCTGCCTTATTCCAACTGCTTTTTTGGTATCTTTTACAGCGATAGAAAAGCATCTTTCACCCAAAATCTTTCCAGTAGTAATATATTCCTTACTCTACTGATTTCTAGTGTTTGGGCCTTCCTAGTGCTTAGATAAAAAAAACCTTTGTTTTGAAATGTCTCAAATGATTGGTTGCTGTTTCTACAGCCAGGTGAATGACCAGGAAACAGAAAGAAACTATTCTTGTTGAGCCAAGGAAACATTTAAGGAGACTTAGAACTGCCTAAATACCTTGGGGCTAAAGTGAAAGTAGGAACAACAAGAAAAGTGTGTGTGTGTATCTCAAATAGTTGTGTTTATTCTTTAGACTTTTAGACCTTTAAAAACATCCTGGTCTGATAAGATTTCTGTATTCACCAAATCTTCAGTTTGCAGCTGCTTGCTGCTGAATTTAAAACCTGCAAGGAATTGCAGCACACTTTTGGTACACTATCTATGTACATCCTACACTTTATCCTGTCTTTGGCTGGGATAAAGGTAATTTTCTATGTTTCGGATTTAGGGTGAGAATAACGTTGCTAACACACTGATGTTTTAGTTGTGGATGAGCAATATTTATGCTAAAGCAAGGCCTTTTCATCTTCTCATGCTGCCCTGCCAGCAAGGAGGCTGGTGGGCCACAAGAACCTGGGAGGGAACCCAGGCAAGACAACTGACCCAAACTGCCCAAAGGGATATTCCATGTCATTAAATGTCATGCTGAACAAAAAAACTGGGGGGTTTTGACGGGGGGGTGGTGGATTGCTGCTCAGCAACTGATAGGTCAGTGGGCAGTGAGTGATTGCATTGTGCACTAGTTGTTTTTGCATATTCTTTTATCATTATCATTATTTTACCTTCCTTTTCTGTCCTATTAAACTGTCTTTATCTCAACCCATGAGTTTTACCTTTTTTTCCAATTTTCTCCCCTTATCTCCATGTGGGGCAGAGGCCCAGTTTGGGGCTTGAAGGGCTGAGATAATGACAGGTGTGGCCAGAACATGTTAAAACAAATTTGTTACAAGCATTCATTGTATTAACTTGATAGTCATTGGTCACAATGTTGATTTATTTACTCTCAGAGTTGGTGCACTTGTTCTCAGGGTTGTGTATGCAACACCTTACTTGCTGCACGTGTTTCCTGTTGTGCTGGGAGTTGGGTTAAGGCTATAATTTTGCTGGTCATTTTGTGTAATACTGGCTTGTGATAATATAAAATGGCTAGTTGTGAGACTAATCTGGTACTTGTACTCAGTGTCAATGCCATCTCCATATTTGAAGAACCATCTATCAGAACTATTAATAATTACACCTTTTACCATTTGTCCTCAAAGAAGGAGCCTCCAGGAGCCTCTAGGCTACCTCTTGAGAATGTTGAATATCCTTGGGATGTTCAACCAGCATGTTCCTATTACTACGCCTCCTGAATGTGTCGCATATCTTGCTTGAGGCTAAACACCTCTTTGAGAACACCACCCAGAGATCAGCCCTGATGTTGGATAGCTGAGAGTGTTAGCATGTGTGGTATAGAATGGACAAGTACCAAGGACAGTGGGCACCTCCAGTGTTTGGGAACTTTACCCCTGAACAAGTCCAGAATCCTGAAAAACTACTAAAATGTTTGGAAAGAGTATGCCGTGACCCTGTAAATTCCAGAGAGACACAAATCACAGGAACAAAATGTGCTGGGGCCTGTTCCATGTCTTTTGAGCCACGTGCATCACCCTCAAAGGGAAGAGAAGGTCTGTGGACCTGAGAACAAAACAAGAGACACCACGGATAATCCAACCCCTGTGACAGGCACTGCAGCTGAACCCAAGAACCAACCTGTGCTGGTATCTGTCACTCCTATACACACGAAGAAATATTGGAAGTCAGGTCATATAGAAAGGGAATAAATTCCTGCAAAGAGAGAGGAGGAGGAAGAAGTGGACAAAGCAGACTACTCCAAAGCATGGCCATTACAAGAAGAGGAGGAGGAAGGGGTAGAATTGATAAATGAGGTGGTAGCCACTCAATCCCCCTCCCTGAGGGAGTTACGGGATAGGCGAAAAGATTCTAGCTGTCATCCAGGTGAACACACTGTCACCCGGCTGCTCTGGTGCCAGGTTTGGAGCAGATGGGATCACTTCCTAGGGAAGAGGGCTTCGACAAGACAATTAGAAAAGGGACACAAGTCCTCAGCCTCTGGAGAAGATTCTTGTCAGGCATGAAGGAAAGGAATCCCTTCAAGGAAGATGCTATATGTCACCCAGACAACTGGACCAACATGGAGGGAGGTTTTCAGTGCCTGAAGGAATTAGCTGTGCTAATGTGATTTATAATGACTTGGACCATGAGATGTTACCCAAAGATCCAGATGAAGTCAAGTGTACATGATCCATGTGGTGAAAGTTTGTACAGAGCTCACCATCAGCATATGCCAACTCCTTCATTTGTAGTAATGACCTAGAAAGATGTGGAGGGAAAAATGGTGGATGAATTGGCTATCCAACTCTGTCAACAGGAAGGAAGTCGCTCTTTGTCTCTATGGGCCTGCGTCTTGGCTGTGGAGGAACTGTCATGGGAGGTTCAGCAATTCAAAGAGGATATGTTCTACTCCTCAAGCATACAAAGCAGTACCTCAAGTACTAGAAATAAGACTTCCTCTGTTCAAGACAGAGGATATATACCATGGGGCAACTGCAGTTTGCCTGGGGCTCCACAGAGGGGACACTAGGAAATGGGATGGAAAATCTACCTCAGCCCTGGAGGCATGGGTGTCTGAACTGAGAGGGAAAAAAATTACAAAAGGAGAAATCCTTTTGTGCAAAATTTCCAGGAAAATTGCTGCTTCAGCTTCCAGTGGGCAGTTCCAAATAGGGTAGAAAGGCTGATCTTAGTTCTGATTTTAATAAAGAAATTTTTTATTTGTGTTTACAAGGAGGGAGTAACAAATACTGTGTCCAGGACTGGAGGGACCCTGCCTAGTGCCGTGTGGGACAACATAGTTTATTGGACTGTGCGGATCCAGCTGGCCTGGCACATTAGACCCATGGGCTCTAGCAGACACCGGTGTGGTGTCATCAAGACATGAAGGGGCAGAACCCATCTGGATTCTGTGACAGGGAAGATTTGGCTTCATCATCATGTAGGTTATTCATGAAACTGTGAAACAGTATTGACTCCTGAGGAGTGCTGGTTGTGACCAGTCTCACAGTGACAATAGTGCTCTGTGTGGTGTCAGACCCAATGTGTGGTACCATGGCTTTTGGCATAGCTGTTTTTATCTCCTAAGCTATGTTGTTACAATCAATGAAGAGACTTAATTTGTGGTTCCGTAAGTAAGATGTGAATCATCCTTTAACTTACAATTACTCAGTAGAATATGCCTGGCTGTTCTAAGCTACATTGAGATTGGGGATCTGGTTAAAATTTGGTTAGAATTTGTTTTCATTAGTGAAAATGCAAAGTTTTTAATGTAACCAAATCCAGTAAAAGGGAATAATTTAAAAATACCATCTTTCCCATTTAAAGCACATATTTCTTCTGACCACTTGGGCACATTTACAAGTTTTTCCAGGGTCTAGGGCTGCTCATTCCAGTAAGCTATTTTTCCACTTAACAATAAAAGAAAAAAGTTTTTCTTTTATACAGATCTTAACACATTAGCGAAGTGCATTTTTCTTTATATATAAAATCCTTCGGGAATCTCTCAGAAATTATATACACTACATGTGATGCTATATATAGTTTTGAATTTATAATGGCTACATCGCACTTACATATTACACTTCTCTTCCTCTCAACACAAGACTGGTTTCCACATCCTTCAGAAGCACCAAATTATTGTTTTGGGGCAATTCTATTTTTCCTTGCTGACAAGATCTGTTGACACACAAGTGCTCACATTTGAGACTGTTACTTATTCTTTTTTCTCTTCTAAATAAGAAACAGATACTCTGGGAGATTTTCACGGCACATTTTCTGTTAGTTTCAACAAATGGAAAATGGTTATAAATTATATTGTTTCTTAATGAGCTTCAGTGGATATAATCAAATGACAGGACTAAACAAATCCATTTGTATACTCTTCGGCTGCCAGCAGCCTAAAGAATTCATCAATTGATCCCTTTTAAGTTACAAGAAACCATTTTCTGCCTTGCTTCAGTCTCTTGCCAGTCCCAGACCACCACAGTAACTTATTTCACACACATCTTCTAGTTTTAGGACCTTTTCTCAACTTTCCTGGGGATGGGAATAGAGGAAAGCAGATCATATTTTGCTTGTGTCTTTTCAAAGAACTAATAAAATCAAAGCCTCTTATCCCACCATTTCTCATATGTGGGCAGCTGATCCGTTCTTTAACACAATGTTGTCCAGGCTTATCACTGGACAGATCACAACACGTGTTCATGATGAAAACAGTATTGCCTTTTTCTAGGCAGGAGTGAATGTTGCCTGTGGCAGAGATTTTGTGCTGGAGTATGTGAGCCTTTTTTCCGAGTATTTTAATTTCCAGACAAAAGCTCTGTCATGCTCTTTTCCTAATGTTGTGATATTATGCTTCAAGACTGACAAAAAGGTCTTGAATATTTCTAGGTTGATTAATTCCTAATTTATATTATGAAATTTTATTTTTACATTTTTTGATATGCTGAAGTCTGTCACCTTGCCCTAACTATGCTACAATCAGACATAGGATTAATGAACCATTACATTGCTTTCTTTTTCTGACTTTATGTATCCAGTTTTCATATTTTTATATCTGTGTGGGAGGTTGATGCAGTGGCTGATGTGCTTCTAAATGAGAAATCACCTCTCATCAACTACATAACTAGCGTACATTTTGATGAATTAAGCTAGAAGCTTCCTGGTGTTGAAGAGCTAAATGAAGTGTCTCTTGAGAAAGAGAGAAAAAGCACAAGATTTTATCTCCGAAAATCTTTGAAAAAGTTCTCAGCTTGTTTCTGAGTATTGTTTCGAAATGTTGAATGTGTTTTACCCTCTCCACTCTTCCCCAGTAAATGCAATGCACAATCAGCAAACTATTCTAGCATTTGAGCTAAACTTATTGCACATCAAAGGCCAGACACACTCAGATGGTCTGAACTCTACTGAAGATGGAGCTAGAGTAAAGGCAATTCCAATTGCATTGCGTCTTATGCAAATAATCTCAGAAGCTTAGCATTCCTGGGCTTGTCCTGTACTTGGATAAGACACCATCTGGAAGTCCCAGATAAAGTAGGCACAAGCCAAGGCGTCGTGGCTGAACACTAGACCACAGAAAGTGAATGAGTTAGAAGGCAACGTTCTCCCCCTCATCACTGGTGGATGAGTCAGAGAGCTAAAGTTACCAGTACTATTTTCATTCCATCAGTGAGAAATGTCTCAGGCGAATACTGTAACTTGAAAACATTAAAATTAGTGAGGTTATATGAAACTTTAGCTTCACAGGGACCTTTAACCAGGGTTAAACAATCCTACCCTCTATGATGCCTACGCTTCTGGAAAATTATACAAACTTACCAAACATGTTAGCATTTCTATATTGGGAATGAACATAGGGTGCGGAAATAGCTGTTCTGTTGTTGCTGCTCTTACCTATCAGGCAAGCCCGGGGTGCTATGACTGTCATGGTGGCTTTTTTTAATGCACCTCTCATTTATTCAGATGTGAAGACATAATTTTGGCCCCCATTTTAACAGAGAAAGTGAAAAGATTTCAGTGCTTCCAAAAGAAACCTCCTGCAGCCATTCAATGAACAGTATTATGTGGGACATAGCCCTGTGCAGTGCTGTAACCAGCATTTTTCAAAGCAGAAGCTTTATATGAAGTATTCAGTATTGTAAGGTGGGCTCCTACTTTTTTGCGTGAGGTGAACTGGATTGTGTGGATCACTGAGAGAATGTAGGAAGGATAACGGAAAGGGGAAAGAGAGCATGCAGAAAAAACTCACCTAGGAAACAAGAGAGACTACACTACTAACTTTTCTTTTTAGGCTAAATTGTCGGTTTTCTTTTTGAAATGAAATAACACTATAAACTGATAAAATGTATACCATGGCTGAGGTTTAAGCCTAGGTGGAAAAGATCATCTGTTTCAACATAGGAGAACTTAAACACATTGAAAATTCATGAAGCTGAAATTTAATATTCGGTCTGATAATTACAAAGATTAAAGACATCCTTATAGTATACTAGAAGATGTGCAACTTTTAAGATGAGTGGTTAAATCACAGAAAACAAGAAGAATGAAATCAAGATGAAAAGCTATAGTAAACATTTTCCTCACTACTTCTCACCATCCAAATTCTGAATATGGAAGCTGTTCCAGCTTCGTGTTTCAGAATTTCTCTTCACTGAGTAGCTCTTTTCACTCTTTCATTCTCTCCTCCTTTTCTGGCAGGGCAGCACATTCTTTTCCCCTGTAATGTAATTATACACAAACTCACAAACTCAACCATATTGCCATGATCTAGCATCACCCACAATCTGGCAGATGCCACTGACTGAAAACACAGCTCTACTTTAAAGTAAGTCATACAGATGCCGTGTTTCCATATTTAAAAAAACAGTTTCCATGGCATGACAGCACTGTCTGTACATACAGGGGACTGACACCAAAGCTTCTTTGTGTGATGATTCTTTCTTCAGCTCTCAGAAGCAACATTAATTCAGAATTAAATGTGTGCAAGGATTCTTATTTAAAGATTCTGAATTTTGAATAATTTTGAAATTACAGTCATTTGTACTTTAGTATCATTGCCGGTTAGATTGCCTGATGCAGAATTTGTGGTTTTAATTTGAAACAGCTATTGACTCTGTTTACTTGGGTAGCAGGGTCAGTATTATACTTGGAGATCCTCCTACTCACTAAATTCATCTTTTCATTCCCATACTTTTTGTACATATAAGCACAGTATACAGACAGAATCTTCTACCTGATATAGTGGTTTTATTTTAACCAAGTGACAGCTATTGCAACTCCAGTGAAGTTTTTTGAATTATAATATCTAAGAGTTATGTCATGGAGTATGAACTTGAGACCTTGCAACCAGCACAACTAGCTTTGCCCAATATGAGTTAAAAACAAGTCACAAGAGAGACAAACAATTAAATTTTAATTACTTAAATTTCCTGTCTTTTTTTGTTTGTTTGTTTCTTGGCCATAGAAATAATTTAAAACTCTGCCTTACAAATAAGTTTAAAGATGTGTGCTGCAACCTCACTATTTTAATGTAATTTGTCAAAATTGTAAAAACAGGGAATATAGACCCATTGGGGCAAAAGCAGAAAGCTGGATGTCAGTGTTTAAATCACGTATATTCACCTAAGTTTTAGTTCAGCTAGCTCTTACAAAGAAGAAATTCCTACTGTCCCTGTTGTTGTCTGAGATACATAATTTCCATCTTTGCCCCATTTGTAGACAAGCAGGAGTTATGGAAAATGGAAGGCTACATCGGGGTTGTAAATAAGTTATCCAGTTGTTCAGCTGCTTAATTCAAAGGGTTAAGCACAAATTAATTTTACATGAAAAGGTAAGCATTCATACTCCAGAAGAGCAAATCACAGTATTTAAATAGAAAGAAACAATATATGAGGAAAAGGAGAGAGCACATGATAGTCTTTTCAAACATATTTTTTCAATTTTCTCTAGGCAGAGTTTCTTGGAAAGAAATTCTTGAAAATTCTTCTTTGAATTGGATTCTGAAAGCACTGTCAATGATGATGATTGTTTATAGGTGAAAGAGTATTTTCATTTAAGGACTGATAAATCTTGCTTGTTTTGAATCACAGCTCATTACACTAACTTATATATAAGCAAACATCAAATTAATAACTTATTTTCCTGAAACCAAACATTTCAATCAGGGTTTCACATAAAGTTTTTATTCAGGTTTTTTTTTTAAACAGCCAGACTAATCAAGTTCGAGAATCTTAAATCTGAGCTAGATTACCCTTTTTTCCTTTCTCTTTATAAAAGTTAGTCTCTCCTACAGCCATAAAGGGGATAGATGGTTTTAGAAGAAAAGTTCTTAAATTACACTCTCATTCCAGTAGCTCATTCAAGAATTAAATCTAACCTTTTGACATTGTTTTTGTTTTGTATTGACATCCCACCAATGGCTTTCCAAAAGCTCTGGGACACTATAATCTCTACTGGAAAGTCACTTCCTCATGGAAATATTCTTTAGTTTCTTTTGTTCTCTTCTCTCCTTGATGGGCTGGTTGCTGCTTGTCCCCTTAAATGAATGGGATGGGCTGCAGTGAGGGTTGTAAAGTCAGGGATGTGAGTCAAGAGACAGACAGAGGTGCTTGTTCAAAGTCATTCATCCAGTTACTTCACTGAAAATGGGAAAAGAATTTCTCATTGAAGAAAAATGTTTGCCTTTTAACTTAACTGCTCTTACACTCACACCATAAAGTACATGAATGCTACCGGGAACACAGAGGAACTGAGATGAAACACCACAGTCACTGTGAAAGTCATTCTAGAAATTCCTTCTGTATTGCTGTAAGTTGTTAAAAGAAAAAATATTTTGTGTTCTTGGTTCTGTCAAAATATTGAGAAGCCATTATAACTAAGTTTCAATTCTGCTTGATAACTAGACAGGAGCAGGAGGGAATACTTTCCACCATCTTGCCATCAATGACAAGCAACATATGTCCTGTAGAAAATTCTGTGCAGTACTGGATCATATAAAAGTTAGCATATTATATATCGTCTTAAATACACGAGGATGTATAGTGCACTCATAAACTCCAGCTTTTTCAGCATGTTGGTATATTGGTTTTTAACCAAACACAAGCAGCTCTGAATTATCTCTATTTACTTTTACTTATTATTCTGATCCTGGGTGAGGAGATTGAGTATACCCTCAGTAAATTCACGGATGACACCAATTTGCATGAGAGAGTCAATTTGCTCTGCTGAGGGGTCTGGACAGGCTGGAGAGATGGTCTGAGACCAGTGGTATGAGGTTCAACAAGGCCAAGTGCTGGGTCCTACACTTTGATCACAGCAGCCCCATGCAGCACTACTGTGGCAAGAAGTAGAGGGGAAGAGTTCATGGAAAGCTGCCCAGTGGAAAAGGACCTGGGGATGCTGTGAGCCAGCATGTGCCCAGGTGGCCAAGAAAACCAATGCCATCCAGGCTTGTATCAAGAACAGTGTGGCTAACAGGACTAGGGGTGTGATTCTTCCCCTGTACTCAGCACTGGTGATGTCTCACCTTGAGTGCTGAGTTCGGCTCTGGGCGCTGCACTGCAGGAAGGACATCGAGGTGCTGCAGCAAGTCCAGAAAAGGACAATGGAGCTGGTGAAGGGTCTGGAGCGCAAGTCCTATGAGGAGCAGCTGAAGGAGCTGGGGGCATTTAGCCTGGAGAAGAGGAGGCTCAGGGGTGACCTTACTGCTCTCTACAATTTACCTGAAAGGAGGTTGTAGCCAGGTGGGGGTCAGTCTCTTCTCCGAGATAACCTGTGACAGGATGAGAGAACACAGCCACAGGCTGCATCTGGGGAAGTTCAGGCTTGACATCAGGAGAATTGCTTCACAGGAAGGGTTGTTAAGCACTGGCATGGGCTGCCTAGGAGGGTGGTGCAGTCACCATCCCTGGAGGTGTTAAAGAAACTATTGGACATGGCGTGCAGTGCCATGGTCTAGTTGACATGGTGGTGTTTGGTCAAGGGTTGGAATGCAATGATCTCAGAGGTCTTTTCCAACATAATTGATCCGGTGAGTCTGTGATTCTCTAGTTTTCCATTTGCTTCTGGATAAAATTCAAGCTATTAACACAACCTGAAATCCCAGACCTTCACTGTGTAGTTTTGGAGGGTTTTACTGTGGTGGGTGCTCTTTAGGACTGTGTGCTGTTTCCTGAGTGCATCAAACCACATTCACACACTCCACACAGAGGTGACATCACAAACTGTGATTACAGTCAATTCCCAAACTCTCTACAATTTTATACTATCTTCTTTGTTACACACTATTTAGGTCCAAGGTAAGAATTCAAAGACTGATTACCTCTCTGATATGCTATGAATGTTTTAGCATAATTAGGAGCTAAAAATCGGGAAACACTATCTGATCTGAGGAGTGGTACACCAGCAGAGTCAATACACGACTGAGTACATTTGTAATAGTGCTGCAAATTTTTTTCTGTTTCTGTTAAATATTTGATCTGTTTATGCTGACAAAATTATATTTAGAAGACAAGCTACTAGAGTAGTAAGTACAGAGCAAATCCTTCAAGGACGAAGGACCATTGTTGGTGGTAGAGTGATGCAAGGTGGGATTTTGGCTATGGACACCTCTAAAATGTGACTGAGTGTTTTTAAAATAACGTTGTAGAGAAAGGGCGAGAGATTGTCATTACTGGTACGATACCTGTTGTATCACAACAGTCCTGGGACTGGAAGATATTCTGTGTTTTATTTAATGCATATGTTTGAACATGTATTTGTAAATATATTTGTATGCATGTGATGGCACATTGACACCTACTTACCTATCCATCCATCTGTGGATAAAACTCTCAAAACACAATCATACAAGTCAAGAAAAAGGAGGAAGGGGACAAAAAAGGAAAGCTGGATTGATTAATCTAGTGTCACAGCTTAAGAATTAATAACAAAATCCTGCCACATTAAAAATGCTTTGGGGAAGATTTATGGCATTTACTTTTAAAGACTGGAATATTAATAACTGTAAAAGTGAAGGAAAGGTTATCACTGACAGTAATAGTGCTTTTATGGAGTAAGAAGATTAAAGTAATATTTCTCCTACGAAGAAATCCATTCTTCTTTGGGAAGAAAAGGGGATCACACAGGGCTATGTTGTTGACCACACCAGTCATGCTTTATTCAGGCCCAGATGAAGGAAAGTTTGGAAGAGATGAAGCTGGTGTCCAAGAATGCAAAGGTGGCACAGACATTTAGTGAGCATTGAAATGTGCTCCTTGACACAGGGACCTGATATGCTCTGCAGGTCCATTGCTTGGAAGTGCTGGGAAGAGCTGGGACCCTAATTGTGGGATTTATTTGCTGTCAGGAAATGGGCAAAGCAAGACCTGATGTCACACATATTGGATGAGAATGGCTGTTAAGGTACTGATGCTGAGGGGAAGCTAGGTAGGAATGTGGCGTGAGAACAGACATTATTTCAAGGACTTACTAGAAAAAGACTTGGCAGAGAACATAAAGGCAAGATTAGGAGAAAGGTTTGGTAACATAAAAGGACCTGGCCTGATAGCACAACAGAATACAAAGAGAAGGAAGAGATGTGGTGAAAAGTAGGTCTCTGTAGGGGTTGAGGCCTCTGTATTTGGAGCATAGGAAGTAGAAAATAAATAGTTGCAAATTATGGGAATTTGAAAGTACAAACTTATCTTCAGCAAATAATCTTTATCGTTTTGGCCTTACCCCTTCTCTTTGGCAAGATTATCTTGTTGCCACCTACTTGATTAGATAGTCTTATGAACAGCTGTGAAAACTAAGTGACCTCTGTTTCTGAGAAACCTTTCTTCCCTGATTTACAGGTCAATATTCCCTAATCTTATGTGTCCTGAGTGGACGATTTCACCCATGGAAGGTGCACCTGCTCCAGCAGGGATCAAGGCCCTCCAGTCAGTGACTTGTGTCTGACCTCGGCCATGTGATGTTTGGCTTCAGCCTTGTAACACCGACCGGCCCTGGCAGAAGCGATCATATCTGAGCGCAGATCGGACTCAAGGAGGGTATGAATGGAGCCTCGCCAGAGGGGTCTGTCGGGTCGGTCCTGCTCAGAGCACAGGATCTGCAGAGTCTGCAGCTGGGGCCTCTCCCCTTGGATGGGATTGCTGCCCAAGGTAACTCCTCGAGCCGGTGAGCTCTTGCCTGATTGGGTGTACGATTGCACATTCTGGGCTATCCTTCTAAAAACTCACGAGTTCTTTAATCACTCGTGTAGTACCAATTCCATTTGACATCACAAGTTGGTATTCAAATGCAGATAGAGTTTTATTTGCCTGAATTGGTTTATCTGGTTTAACTGGTTTAGAAAGTAAACCTCATTTGAATATATTATTTCTCTCAATTTTATAAGCTGCCCTGACATCAGCTTGCAAGTCCATGCAAAAAGAACGATATATTTGGTAAGTGTGAAAACTTGCAATAGGCAGTGCAGGAAGTGTGCTCTGCATTCAACATCTGAAAATCAACAAATATCATTGTTATCATCCAAGCTTGGATCCAAAGAAAATAAGGGAAATACATAAATCTGAAGAAAATAAGGGAAAAGATACTTTATATTACGTATTTGCCTAACAATTCTTTCAGCCTTAGCACTTTTTAAGCAGTAAGGTAAGGTAATCAATTAGAGAGCAGATATAAAAACATTCATATCCAAACTACTCTCTTTCCTCCACCCTTATAGGTACTGGGGAAAATACAGTAATTTTATTTCTTTGTCTGATGAGACAGACAGATGGCCTGTTTTGGTTTTGCTGCAGGTATTCCTGATGTTTTGTTCCTACCTTTTAGGCACCACAATTAAAATATTCCAAACTAATTGGCCTTTCCCTCAAGTTCGGATAAGCAGTTTTTTTCCACACATGACTTCACTCAGCAAAACCATTACACAGTTACAAAAACAATAATGACTTTAAAACTATAACCTCAAATTAGCTCTACTGGGAATTGATCTTGTTTAATAGTCATGTAAAAAATGAAATGCTGATTAAATACAACAAACTATTTAGAAAATCTCTCAGAAAACATTAATAAAAACCTTTCATCTCAGACAAAAGAAAATATTAGAAACTATGTTTAAAGCTGCGGGAAAATTAGTATGAATTGTTTCCTTATCATCCTAGAGTAGTCAAATTTTATCACATTAGTTATCTGAAAAGAGAAGGAATAAGAGACAGATGTATATGAGACACTGCTATGAAAGAACTCAATAAAATTTGTAATGAAAACCTGCAGGACAAACTAATCATAGTCAGTGAGTAACCAAGATCAAAAAACAAGTCAGTCTTGACAAGGACAATATACTGCAAAAGAAAAAATGTTTAATCCTTTCCTACTTCTCAAGGAGGCTCACAAATTGAGCTGCTGTGGCTGATAAGGTTTTCTGGAAAGAAAATGACAGTAAAACTATATACATGTGTCCTGGCATGCACTGTTATGCATCTGGCTACATTGATTTTTCTCGTTTTGAAAGAATATAGCGGCCCAAAGAAGTTTTGGAATAGTCACTGGTGATTTGCACTCTTAGTACCTGATTCAGGTGAACTTTGGTTCTGACACCAATTGATTGTTGACACTTCATTTTAGACTTACCTGTTTATGGAGCAGTGTCATCATGAAGCTCTGACATACTCAGCTTTATTCCATCTATTCAATATTTATATATCTGTGTATCAATTCCAACTGACTTTTCCCATCTAAGATAAAATCCAGTTTTGCCGTGTACATCCAACTTAGTTCTACCAAGTTCTTAATTTGATGTGATGCCAAGCAAGGATTTAAAACCACAATTAAAAACCCCCTAGAATAAAATATCTTGTTGCCCCTGTTCTTTTATTTATATTTATAGATGATGTGGAGATATTAAAGCCAGTTGATTAATTGGCATTCATTCACTAGAAGTTTAATGCATAAAGGTAGGTGTTTTTAGTACTTGTATGTTGACTACCTGTGTTATTTAAAGTACTCAGCTCTGGGATTAACAATCTTTTGGGACATCCCCAAAAGGAGGCCTAAAAATGATCCTGTTATATAAAAATGTGAGATGAAATGCAAACATGAACACAAACACAGAATTTTTTTATTTAAATGTGTTCCAATTTTAAGACATTTAGAGAACAGAGCAACTATGTAATAAACAAATCTAGGCATGTGTGCAGAGTCTTTGCCATGTATCAATCTTATCTATTGCAAACTTTTTTTGCTTCTTTCATTTGGGACTGATTTGCTTCAAGGGAAATGTCATCATACACAGCCAGTAGACAGCAGGAAGCAGTGTATACATTAAAATTAATAAGGTTCTTAGAGAATGCAGACTTTCTAAACTCTAATATAACTAATACATATAGCTAATATAACTTTATAGTGTCAAATCAACTTCACTATGGAATGGAAAGTTATAAAATGCCTTGTTTTAAAGAGATTCCTCAATATATAAATTTTATTGATGTACGAATCAGAGAAGTCAAACCCACACATTTTACTCTTTAATCTACTGGCCTCATTTTAATGATTTTAATTTCTTTTTCTTCCCCAGCCTTGAGCTGCTGCGACTTGGTTCTTTTCTATAACAGATTGCTGCTCATTTGGTATGTAGTGAACCTCTGTGGATCTGACATAGCAAGTGCAGCCCTCTCAAACAGCAGCTGAATTTTGCATTGTCCTTCTCGCTCAGACAGCAGAGAGGCTGCTGTTCCCTTGGAAATCCTCTCCCACCATCCTCAGCAGGAGAGTAAGGATGTCTTTGATCCGACATTAGCAGTGGTGGGTGCCCCTTGCCTTTGAGGGACGTGCCATCCCTCCTGGTTGTTCCATGACCTACTTGCCCTGGAAGTCTCACACTTCCTCTGGCCATGCATTCTCTTTACTCCGCCTCCTCCTGTTCCCTTTGGTGAAATGGCATTCCCGTGTGTTGGCAGGCAGCTCTCCGGTTGGCTGGCAGGACCAGTGGCCTCTTCCAGTTCACCCTGCAATACGGCAGAACAAATAGTCCCTGACTACCACGTACACCAAAGTCATTATCATGGAAAACATCATAATCTCACAGGCTTTCATGTGTCAGGTTTGCCATTTTTTGAACCTGTCATTGCCATGTGATCACAAAGCACTCTCTGACTGGCTGCTTGTTTCCTTTGGGCACGGAAGTGCTGTTATATAAAGACATATACCTTTATATTTTTTCTCTATTTATAGAAAGGAGAGTACAAATATGAATAAATACTGTTTTTTATTTATTTATATGTGAATATATATCAAAATATAAAGATTTTTAAAAAAATCAAATATATACCCACAAGTGTATAGGTGTATAATGTATCAGACATTATTTAGAGCTAATGAAACTGTTAATTAAGCTTAAATGAAAATATTATCTAATTAAATAAAAATAAAAAACAAGTTTGGGTTCCACCACCTTACAAGGCTACTGATTCAGCCCTAGGTTCTTTAGAGAGGGCAGAGTTCCAAGAGGTGGGAGACCATGAGCAAGTTACAACAGGCATACAGTTAGTCTCTTTCTGACCGGATCAGCTGCTGTTCTCAGAAGCCACGGAGCTGAAGGACACGTCGACCTGTCTGGCATGATGGGGCTGGCCAGCTCTGACTGCATGTTTGAGTCTGGAAGGAGAGATGAGATCAACAGTATGGCCCCAGAACCCAAGGAAAACCAATCCCATATGGCTGTGGTGTCCCTCAAGGCGGAACAGCATCAATGGGTATCTTTGGCAGCATAAGAGGATCCTGGTCTAGGAAAGCAAATAGATTGGTGGCCAGTTTTGGCAGTGATGCCATGTAGGTGTTCTGGACAAAGTGACCTCAGCAAGGGAGCCTTTCCTTGTCCAGGCTGAAGAGCTATTGTCCTCTTCTCATATCTAAGATGCTTCAGTCCATCATCTTTTTGGCCCTGTGCTGGACTTGCTCCAGTAAGTCCATATTTTTCTTGAACTGGATGCAGCAGTCCATGTGCGGTCTCTCTAGGGATTAGCAGAGAAGAGGGATAAACCAGATGGTAATGTTCTTCCTAATGCAGCCCAGGATACCCTTGACTGAAGAGAATATTCATTATGTTTACACATAATATGACTTAGTGATGAAGTGAAATTGGAACGAGCTGCAAGACTGATACAGGACATAGCTGGAATTCACAATGATTTTCACCAGTTGGAGAAATGATCTGAAAGATATTAGGACTAAAGGCTACAAGGATGAATGAAAGGATCCATGTTTAAGGAGAAAAAAGCGTGAAAAAAGAAAAAAGTAGTGCTTATAGAGGATGAGGAGCTGAAAAAAAAAGTCAACAATAACATGCACTTACAAAAAGAGACAACTGTTATCCTGTGATATATGAAGAAAACCAAGAGACACATAAAGAAAAGTTTCAATTACAGAAAAGACAAAATTATCTTACCATTCTTCTCAATTTTTAGAGGTCAGAGGACAGAATGCCTTTTTTATTCACCACATGTAGAAAACATGAGGGCCTAGAGAGACCAACAGGGAACCTCTAGAAATCAGTGTGAAGAGCTTACTCCTGCCAAGGCTGGCTTGAACTCCTGGATTGTATCCTGAGTTCAATGACAAGAGAAAAACCAACCCATCACTTTTCCTGCCTTCCTCTTGCAAGACCTTCATCCCATTCCAATGAAAAAGTCTATCAGTCTTGAGAAGTCTAGACATAAAACAAGAAATGACCTGTGAACCTGGCTTAAAAGCAACTGGATAGTCTAAGAAATATGATGGAAGAGAGAAATAACGGCAGTCTTCAAGTTTATAAATCTCTCATAGAGAGAGTGAGATCTCTTCTTCAAATTGCTGCTGGACAGGATGGGGAGATTAAATTGCAGTAGAAAAATTCAACTTGAATATTATGGAGACATTCTAGCTATGTAAGGGTCTGATTAGTGCTGGCTTTTGTGGTCTGGGGAGTTGCGGAGGTTCTTGTCACCAAAGGTTTTTAAGAGATGTTTTGGTATATGTTTGCGAGCACTTACATGGGATAGCAGATCCTGCTTGCATCAGAGGAACATCTTTTCTCTCCAACCTTTTCCTTCCCAATGTCATTTTCTGTAACTCTCTTACAGTATAATAAAACAGAAATGCTTCAAGGATTTTCTTTTGGAAAGGGTAGAGTTTGGGATGGGCAGATTGATTTGTAAGATCAAAACAATTCCTCAATGTTCAAATGAAATTCAAAATAAGGAACTTTAGAATTCAAGGCCATTCTTTCTTTTCTTTTTTTGTTTTGTTTTACTTGAGCAACTAATGACGTATCTTTGACTTTTGGCTAGTACAAAATAAGAGAAATATGCTCCTACAGACACCATTTCCTATGCCAGTTCCTCTGGATTTTGAGTTTACAAGGACTGTATTATGTCGGCAAACTCAGACACATGTTAAGAAGTGACATTAATCATATATAAAAAGAAATTTTCACTGAGACCTGCTAACTCAATAAAATAACACTGAAATATGTATAAAGACATTCAGTTTAGCATAGGAAGCACAGAAAGTACAGTCAACATAGAAAAAATGATTCAAGAATATTTCCTTAGCCAGAGCTTCTGTTTCAAAGGTGGAGTGATCTTTCCTAAACCAGTCTGGAATGGCAGGATGAGAATGCCAGGTCTGCTGGGGAAGATGAAGATGAATCTTTGGCCTGTTGCATATCTCCTGAGGTTTACTTTGGACTTCCTGTTACCACAAAAAAAGGGTAAAACAGTGCATCTTTTCCTTTCATAAGTAATTCCTGCAGATAAGGGTAAAAGATTTTGTATATTCGTGAAGACTGGAGATTTTACAACCTATTTTATAGCTTCCTGATGACAATATTAACTGTTTGTTAACCTGGACGAGTTTCAGGGCTGAGGGGGACATCCTGAGAGGCAACATAGGTGCCTCCAGTTAAGGTTTTGCAAAGCAAAAAATTAGCTTTCTGTCTCTGCATAAAGTGAAACAAATAGTACCACTTGCTCACTCTTCTTCTATTGTCAGTGGGAGATATAATTTCCTCCAAAGATGAGCTACAGATTTTAACAAGCAGCATAGAAAGCCACTAAAAAAAGCAGAACTTGGGAGTTCTAATCTTCTTGCTCCCTCTTCAGAGGAAAGTTTGAGCAATGTGCTCTCTGGGGAGCCAGAATCTCTTCTTGCAACTCCCCTCGGTTCTGGGTCCCTGAGCCCCGGTGTGTGGCCTGGCTGTGCTGTCACACTACACCAGGCTGAGCACCCCTCTCGATGGGCTGGCTCCAGCTCGTAGGGAGCAAGTGGGGACTCTGGACTGGAACTATAGGGCACTTCTACATGACCGTGACATTCAAGTAACTTTTCAAAGCCTTACTAAAAAGATGAGGGAATAAAAATGCACTTCACATTTCTTTCCCACAGACAAATGCAACAAGTGTGCTTTAAAATGAGCAACAGCAACCACAACAAAATACTCAAAAAGTTTGTTTTTATTGTAGCAGGATGTGAATTTGTTTAATGAACACTTAAGCAGAGAGAATGGAAAGATCTTGATGTGTCTGCTGTTAGGGGTTGTTGTTCCAGGTATTTAGTAGCACGACAGATGACTCTCTAATCCCATGTGAGGTAATATTTATGCTTATACTTGGAACTCGACCCTTCTATTAAAACTGGAATTAGATAACTCGTATGACTGGAGCTCATACTCGTTATATTTTACTGACTAGAAGCGTATCTAGATACTGCAACTTCGTAACTTAAGCTTACTTGCAATTCAAGCCATTAAAGGCAAGTGCTAAATGTAAAGTAGTTTCCATGTTTTAAAGAAATATTTTTATAAATATTGTGAAATAAAAGCCAGAGTTAATGGTATTTTTTCAATAGTTAATGTTTAATTGTTTATGAACCACAGAAAATGCCATCCTTTTTTGCATATCTCAAAACTGAAAAGATTATGTAACCAACCTTCCATTAATCTACTTATGTTGCACTGTCTTACAGAAGCATGTTGTTTTGTCTACATTTGCCTTATTCCAGCAGATGATAATGTAAGATAAGACAGTTGGTTATACAAGAATTCTGTTTTTAAAAAATCTGCTAAATAGAGCCAACGCTTTCTGAGGTCAAGATGGAAGAAGGATCTATTTGTACTTTTTCATTTATCAGTCTCTTGCAGCTATTTCCACAAGCAATAATGTATGCTAATAGGACGTGAAAAATAAATGCAAGATACTTAGGATTGCATAATAATGTTTTCTCTGCTAAACTCTAAACTAAACAATTCCTTAATTTGTTCTGTTCTCTGCAGATGTTTCCTCTGATTTAAATATGATGGCTGGAAGCATAGAAGACTGCATGAAGCAAGCAAGTAAACTAGTCTAGTGCTAAGCTAACTAGTTCTTGGTCCAGTTCTGGGGGTTAGGAGGTCCATAGGAAGACCACATGCCTCAGATGTTCTTCAGAGTTGTGGGTCTGGAGTTACAGGAAATACAGGCAGTTCAGATGCCCCATAGTTGTTGTGTAGCCATGGTCAGGATTTTCTGCGATATTTTACAGTTTCCTTAGAGACTTTTATTTATCAGAATTGCCTTGAAAGATTTAGAGTGTCAGTTGTTCCATTCCATGATGAGAATGAAACAAGGCTGTTCCATCTGACTGTTTCAGCTACTATTGAAATATTTTCCGAGGGCTAAGAAAAGCATTAAGAATCAAAATTACCAACTTCTGAGCAGAAAAAAAATATGCAGTGCCAAAGACAGGGGAGAAGGATTTGCATGCACAAATAGCTGTGGACAAAAGAGATCACAACCAACTGAGCTGAACTTAAGAGCACATATCAGTAGATAACATGCAAAGGGTTAACTGGAAATTCATGTAGTGATAATGAAGTGATATCTACAACCCGTCCCTAATGCTTGGAAAAACTTAAGCTATAGCCACATTATTTCTCAATTAAACAGTTGAAGAAATTAATCACTTTACAGTTCAGCTTTTAAAGGAGAAATATCCTAAGTGGAACTTTGCTAAAACTAGGGCTTAGAAGCCCATCATACTGTCTGATATACCAACTTAAGGGGCCTCTGGCATCAATGATTTCCAGCTAGGAGAAGGTTAGTAGAGTTCCTGAGGACCTAACATGGGATAAAATCCCATCTCATCTCAGCAGGAAATACTTATGGATAACATCAATGGCACTACCAGGCAGCCATAACCTGGCTGTGCAAATAGGCAGAGAATTAGTCCTGAATGTTCAGTCTCAAGGTGGAGGACCCCCCTAATTTTTTAAGTTTCTTCAAACTTCTGGGGTACATCTGCAGCCACTGCTTCAGTCTAACAATTGGTACATTGGTAAATTCAGGCAAAATGGAAAAGAAAACAGCAAAACCAGATATTGGAAGGATGGAAACGTACAGAGGCAAGATAACATATAGAAATTAAAGGTATAGAGCCAGAAGGATAGGGTTTTTCAGCTCAGGAAATCATCTAAAGCATCTTAGCTTTTCTCATTCTCCAGCAAATTTTTGGTCCCAGGTAACTAAATGCTTACTTTTAGTTTTATAAATGACTTCTAATTTGTCTCTCAGTTTTGGTTTTTTTTTTTTAATTATAAGTAGCTTCCAATTTGGAACAAATCATCATTTCAAACTGGAACAGAATCCAGATTATTTTCATTGAACTAAGACCTTTTTAGGTAACAGCAATTTCTCAGAAGTGAAAAAAAGAAGAATTTATATATAGAAGTTATATATATATATATATATAAGTTTATATATAATACTGGTTTGACCAAATACACAGTTAATTTTCTCAAGCATAAATAATATTGTGAGGGCTTTTTTGTTCCTGTCTTTTTTTTTTTTTCCATAAGAAACATGGAGAACACCAGTTTTTGACAGAGAAGTGCTGGCTCCAAAGAAATCTTTTTGATAGGGTACTACTTTTAGATGCAGTTCACTCTTCAAGACTGTTGCTTATCACTCAGTGTTGTAGGGTACACTTGGGAAGATACCCTTTGGTCAGTTCAAACTGGGGTACTACAGCATTTCTCTTCTTCCTCAAATGTGTACCAGGTACAAGGAAATTTACCCACTTTCCCGTTTACTGTTTGTCAGATTCCCTAGTGCAAGAAGTTTTCTTTCTGTTTTATTGTCCTGAGTGGGCACGCAAAGTTGTAAGCACTCCACAGTGGTCATTACATTAAAATCCTTCATCAGTATTGACCTTATTATAAGACAAAAATAATGCAGAGTGTTAAAATTGAAGTGTGTGGGATTTCCTGCCATTTTCTCACTTTGTTAAGGTGGGTTTCCTTCCAGCTGCTGTTGGCAGCCATAATAACCATACGTTCATAGCTAGTACCTTTGACTTTCTGGGCTGGGCGATGTAATTTTCTAATTCATTCTCTATTCTGCTTTGTATTTCCAAACAGACTCAAAGTTCAGGATAAACTTCCAGATTTCAGTGATATTACTGTTCTTTCTAGCCATTGTAGATGTTCCTGACATACATAGGTTGGTTTCCTTAGGCAGAATTCACTGAGACAAAGAAATGGATTTTCATGGATCTCAAGAGGCTGGCAACATGCATGTAAATCTTCATACTTAATTGCTGCATTGTGCTATAATGATAGAATTAAGCCTTCTTTACAAAAGATTTTTTTAACCCTGGTTTTAATTAGCAGCCAGATTATCTAAAGGAAAAATATTAAACAAGAAGAGGCCTTTATGGTATACTGTATAATTTTACTGAGAACTGAATTAATTTAAGCATAATTAGTGACAGCTGAAAACCATGAAAAACATTCTTTACTTGAATCTCATTGTGGGTAAAATTAAGTTTTTGCAGGAGATTCCCTTTTTCTAGAGCCTGTAAGGAATGGAATACGAATAATTTTTTCAATAATACTACAGTGCTTTGGAATTTGCTTTCAAAAAATTGTAGATTGATGGCAAAATTATATAGTTGTCCATCCTTCCAAAACCTTGCTGGTTTTGATAATAATTTGGAAGATTAAACTAGTTTCACTGCATGAGATGATAGCTAATTAATATGAAATCTCTACACACACATACTTAAAACTCCTCAGTGTTTCCTTAAATCATCTTGATTTATCTTTCAACCTTATCAATGCAAATGAGAGTGATACAAGCAAAGGTTAGCTCATTCACTGGAAGCTAAATGCACAGAAGTTGAAATGAATCTTACTGATGCAATTTGTTTAAACTTTTGCAACTTTTCTAATAAACTGAATGTTTAAGATTCATGTTTTCTGAACCTGGACTGATTCACTCAGCCATGTTGATGGGGAAGAGAATTCTCTGCAACAATACACTGTGGAGGAATAACCTGTTATTGTATTACTCTTTTCTGTTCAAGAATGGTTTGTGGAAATTACCTGGTATTATAAAATGGGAGAAAATGAGAATAGAGAAGAAGGTTCAGGAAAGGAATTTCCACTCAAAAGCTTCCAGCTTTTGGTGTCCAGTCAGAGCAATGCAGAACTGGAGCTGAGTCTTAAGCTCCCCTTGCATTTTACCTGACAGAGGGATCCTCAGAAGCCACCTCTCCAATAAATTTCTAGGATACATTGAGGTGAAATGCAGAGGAAAAGGGTGAGTTTTGAAGCTGTGTCTGTCAGAAGGGAGCAGACACACTGAACACTGGTAATTAATATGTAATTAATGTTTATTAATTAGTTAATTGAAATAACTTAAAATGTAAATAATATGTAATGTATTAATATGTAAGGTAATTAATATGGGCTCCCACCAGTTAAAAAACCTTTTTCTGTTCCCAATATCTGCTTAACTTCCATGCATTTATTTACAGAAATGTAGGCATTTAAAGGGTTTAGCGATTAGGCAGCTGGTCTGAAACAGTCAATGACACTGAACTGAAAGACTTGGACAGAGAATAAAATGCCTATGTCCAAGGTGATTTGTTTGAATTCTTACTTAATTCTCAAAATTTCTGTTACAGTTCATGGCAAAAGAAAAAGCTTTGTGTAAAAAAACCAACTCAACCCAAACCAAACAAAACTCAAACAAAAAGTCAAGCTTGATTAGCTTTCCATTTCAAGATCATTCTATAAACCTGACACATTATTGTGTGCTTTTTTTCACCCCACTGACTCAAAAAGACATGACAGAAACCTAAGAAATAACAAGCTCACAGAGATTTTGTTGTTGTCAAGGAACACACAAAACTCAGAGTGAGATAAGAATTGAACAAACAATTGTCATTTCATAGAGCAACTTTCTTTACAATTTGCCAAACAAAGAAAGTGGAAGACTAAAGTACAAGATTAAAGAAAATATTTGAACAGTTCTAATACATGTCAAAGTTACTGTTACAATTAAATAGAAAAAGAAAATAACATCGCAGTTTAATAAAAAAAAACCACATCAGCAAATCTGTAGGTTGTAGTGTTATAGGGCTCTTTCTGTTAGAATCAGAGAACATGCTGAGATGGAAGGGACCCACAAGGACCATCAAGTCCAGCTCCTGGCCCTGCACAGGACCATCCCCAAGAGTCACCATGTGCCTGAGAGCATTGTCCAAGTACTTCTTGAACTCTGTCAGGCTTGGTGCTGTGACCACTTCCCTGGGGAGCCTGTTCAGTGCCCAACCACCCTCTGGGTGAAGAACCTTTTTCCAACATCCAACCTAAACCTCCCCTGACACAACTTCAGGCCACTCCCTCAGGTCATTGGTCGCCACAGAGAAGAGATCAGTGCCTGCCCCTCCTCTTCCCCTCATGAGAAAATTGTAACTGTGATGAGGTCTCCCCTCAGCCTCCTCTTCTCCAGGCTGAACAGACCAAGTGCCCTCAGCTGCTCCTCGTGCAGCTTCCCCTCAAGGCCCTTCACCATCTTTGTTGCCCTCCTTTGGACACTCTCT
>VZTG01001540.1:1322884-1362225 GCA_013397845.1 Melanocharis versteri
AGTATCAAAAGCTGTGCTGAAATCCAAAAAGATTACATCAACTGGCTTCCCTTGGTCAGCTAGGTGGGTTACCTTGTCATCAAAGGCAGTCAGGTTTGATAAGCAGGACTTTCATGAAGCCGTGCTGGCTGTGACCAATGACTGCGTTGTCATTCAGGTGTTTTTCAACACCTCCCAGAATAATCTTCTCCATAACTTTACCAGGCACTGAAGTGAGACTGACAGGCCTGTAATTTCCAGGGCTCTCCTTCTCGTCCTTGAAAACTGGGACGATGTTCATCAGTAGCTGGGATCTCTCTGGATTCCCAAGACTGCTCAAAAATCATTGAGGGTGCCTTTGGGATGACATCAGCCAGCTCTTTGAGGAGTCTCAAATGAACCCCATCAGGCTCCATAGATTTGTAGGGATCCAGCTGGAGCAGCAGATCCCGCACAGTTTCAGGGTTGACTGGAAGTTGTTCATTCTCCCAGTCCTGGTCTCCAGCTCAGGGCACTGAGAGCCCCTTGTTGAAGACAGAGGCAAAGAATGTGTTAAACACCTGTGCCTTTGCTGTGTCCCTGTTTGTGAGGTGACCATCTTCACCCTGTGTTATTTTTACACTGCCTATTGCCATTAATATAATTGAAAAAAAATTATTGTGCATTAATGTGCATTCATAAGTCAATTCAACTTAGATGTAAGTAAGTGAGGATACACTTTTTTGACTAGAGTAAAAGCTGGGGAGTATTTTAGTCTTTTAAAAACCTAACTTGTACAGAACTGTCATTATTGTAGGGATTTTTAAATACATAAGCTGCAGAAAAGAACTGGGCAAAAGCACTAGCTCTGAGAGTTTTATTTCAAGGGTTTTTTTCCCTTTTTTTTTCTTTTTCTTCTTTCTTCTCAGTGGGATTTTCCAAGGAAAAAGGAGGAATCAGAAAATTTGAAATGAGTTCTTAGCACTCATTTAGGCAGGGTTAATCAACATTCGCATTCAAAGGTATACATCTGATATTGTGATCACAGAACTTTGATATTTTTACTTAATTTTCATAAGCTGTACCCTAAATCAGCCACAAATATAAAACCATTCACAGTTATTATACTTTAGCTTATGTTATTGTCTCATAAAATCTGTGGATAACAAATATTTTGCTCATCCTCTTTTATTGGGTTTCAAAATATTTTTGTTTTCCTACTCACCCTAGGTTTGGATTGTAATCCATGTAATCCATGTAAAGACTGCATTTTCTGTCTATGCTGATGTCAAAAGCCAGAAATTCAAATAAAAACTTCTGTCAAAATCACCAAGTTTCACCTAATCTTGTGAAAAATCCAGAGATTTTGCATGGTATCCATTCAAAACCACAAATCAGGACAGCTTTCCTCAGTACTGTGTTTCATAATACAAGAATGCTTGTGAAGTTCAGAAAAACTTTCGAAGAACTTGGGCTAAGTTTTGGATTTTAACAGAATTAAAAACCAGATGTTTCATACGATTTGGAGTTTTGCACTGAAAGCTTTGCCCAGCTCTTATTCACAGCTAAATGAGACAACATTCACTAAGACAACAGTATTTTGTGAAGACATTTTTTTTCCCATTTCTCTTAACAAGGTGCACTTTGAAGAATCTTTATGAGAAAATTGATTTTTCCTGAGCCCCTAAAATGAAGAAAAAATAACAGAGGTTGACTGGTCTCATGTAATCCCAGTTTTATGACACTGTGAATGCACAATGTGTTGAAAGAGGAATAGAAGATTGCAGTGGAGCTATGTCCTGGTATCCAGTAGTTTGAAGAAGACTTTCTAGCCTCCTACCTAACTCCCGACTGACTACATTCCATTTCACCTTCTACTTTTTTTTTATCATCTGAGTTGCTCCTTTTCTCTCCTTTCACATGTGTGATTTACAAATACTGTTGCCACACTCAGCTTATGCAACTTTATGTGTGGCTGCCTAAATAGAACAAAAGACAATTTTTATGTAGCTGGCACATATCCTTTGAACATTGCTAAGGTTTTACTACACCAATCATTCACAGACAACTGTTGGCACTACTAACTCATAACACCTCCCACAATACAAACTGCAGCATGGCGAGTTCCTTAATATATCCTATGGATTGTGTCGCGTTAAGGGAAACACTCCAGAAAACATGTATCACATTGTTGAAGCAGAGCTCACTTTTTCTTGAATGTTTGTAGGGTGGAATGGGTTGAGGTTTGCTCTGTTTTATATGTGGGCTAAGATGCTCTAGGTAGAAAAATGCACACCCCACTTATTGTATTGTTACTTTGAAGTTCAGTTTTCACGTGTTGCCATTTATTTTTGTCCAATCTTCACCAGAATTTGCCATCTAGGCTCTGAAAATCTGCTTCCTACAGAAACAATTCAAAGAACAAAATTAGGGGAAAAAGAATGATCTGTCGAGGCAGCAATGTTTTAATGATAAGTCAAGGGACTTTGAGGTCACATTCTTGATGCTCAGTTTGGTAATTGTAGATATACACCAGAAGAACCTTCACAGAGCTTTTTAAAATGTAACAGGCAGGCTCCAAGGGGAAAGGGTGTGGGGAGAAAATGGAAAGTTCTCTGAGAGTTTTAGGGAAAGTGTAACTTAACTCCTTGAAACTGAGTGTTAGGTAAGACTATTGCCAAAATTATTCTGACACATTGAGATATTAGATATCTAAAAGAAATTTAAAAAAGAATTAAAGAACAACATGAAGCTCAAAGAAACTCCAGCACCCTGCTAATCTATACCTTTTAAGACACCAGGAGCAAGCATATATCTAAGAGGAAATATACAGGTTTAGTTGGAAACAAAAACCAGAAGAACATAGAAGTGCTTATCAGGTGGCACATAGCTACTTGTTTCCAACCCAGCACATGAGATTTAAATGACAAAATAAGTAATAAGAGTTAAAGGAACATCAGTCCTGAAACACTACAATCAGTTCCTTTAGCATTTGACATTTGCAGAGTTGTACTTGAATGCCATTCAACCTTTAGGTAAGTTCCGTTTTGAATATACGGATCCTTCCACTGCAAAGACAGATAAAAATAAGAAGCTGTCCCATGGAAAAAGTAAAGGCAAAAAGATATTTTACAGCATTGCCCAAGTAACTTTAATAGTTATGAAAGGTACACAGAACACCCATGATCTCATAGTAAAAATATATGTTTCTTACACTGGGCTATGCAGTTATGTAAAAAACATCTGCCAGCCAAGCTCTGTCTAGCAGACACTTATGCCAGCACTTTTCAGGAGAGAAAGTTTGAAAAAAACCCCAAACCCAACCCCAAAAAAATCAAAAAGAAAACAAAATTCTGCCGCTAATACAAGGAGTTGCAGATAGAAGCCTTTTATAAAAAATCTCTATTGAACAAATACATAAGCTCACCTAACTGACTTTGCTCAAAAAGAGATTTTTTTTCACCTAATCTGAAAGGAAAATAACTACTTGGCAACCTTTTAAAATATGGCTTATGGTTAAATGTCCTCACAGTTAAGGGCAAACAGAAAGAAGCTTTTGGTAACAGCTGCACCTCTACTTTCCAATGATGTGACTGACTCTTCTGAAGTACTTCGTCTTTTTCTAAAGCTGACATTTTAAAAAATATAATCTTGGAAATTCAGTTTCGATACTGATCCTAAACTATAGACAACTATAGACAATATATACATGTATTGTCTTTAGGGCAATACCCATAGGATGAAAGTATTTTTCCAATTTGGGGGGGGGAAGGGAGGCATTTTTTTTTTCCCAGAAAGCAAGTTTTTCTCTGTGAAAGGAATGGGAAAAACAAATATTGCTTTAGAAAATACAATTTTCTAATGCAACTTAAATAAAAACTTTTCTACTGTACTTTATGTGATATTGTATTGTCTGCTTTTCTGTTCGCATGGTTTTTCCTCTTTTTTTCTTTCTTTTATGTATGTTTTTCAGTCTTTTCCCCTTAAGTGCTTAGGGATGCCTAAGCTTTAAAGGCCAGATACCAACATCTAGGCTTTACAAGCAAGACATCAACATGAAACAATGAAGAATGTAGTCATTATGAAAACGTTGCTGCTACTGAAAACTCTATTTAATACAAATTTCTTTTTTTAAAAAAGAGTATTTTTAAGATTTATTATTTAGTGATCATAAGGTTGATGTAAGTTACTCATGTTTCTATGGGTCTTGTTGAGTTTTAATGAACTTTGGCATTGGAGATACAGTTTTTGTAATTTAAAATCTATTAGCAAATTTACGTAGGAATTTGCCAAACAATTTTTGAAGGGGGTTGGAGTGCAGACTCACAGAGATTCTGAACAAGAATTTACTGTTTCTGACTCTAACAGTTCAGTTTGTTGCAACAGCTATTTAAAATACAAACCAAACTACTAGAGCTTAATTATGGCAATGATAGGGTTGAGTTTTTATAGGTAAGAGTTGGGGGGAAGGCCAATAAGGCAGACGTCACCGTGCAAGTCTGTCCTAGATCACCTCACCAGGGTGAAGAGGTAGATGAAATGTTCTACAAGCAGCTGGGAAAAGTCTCACAACTGTGATGACACCCAAGATCATCTACTCCATAACCTTCCCCAGCACCAAGGTCACACTGACTGGTTTTGCTTTTAAAGACTAGTCTTGCTACTGAAGACTTCTCCCAGAACAGTCAGGGGATCAGGCACAGCCAGCAAGGGTTTATGAAATGCAGATCCTGCTTGATCAACTTGATCTTCTACTTTGACAAAGTGACGCATTTAGCGGATGAGGGAAAGGCTGTGGATGTTGTCTACCTGGACGTTAATAAAGCCTTTGACACCATTTCTCATATCATTCTCCCAGAGAAACTGGCTTCTCATGGTTTGGATAGGTGGTGGCTTAGTGGTAGACTTGGCAGTGCTGGGATAATCATTGGACTTCATGATTTTAAAGGTCTTTTCCAATATAAATTATTCTATGATTCCATTCATCTGACCTCTCAGTTCACTTGAGTATAGCCCAGTATCAAGCCAGAATAAAGGTGTGTACCTGCTGTCTCCACTTTATGTAATTAAGGAAGTGCTTTCTGGATCAGGGATTGGAAGCCAGGTGTCACACCTCTCTGGTGATGTCCCAACCTTTAGGCTAACAGCCAACTGGGGCTTATGGACTGATGTAGTAGCCCAGTAGAAAGTGGATCAATTCCAGGCAGAGAATCTCATGTAAGAACATTTACCCAAGAAAATGAGAATCTTGGGTTCATTTTCCTCAAAACAGTGCATTTGACTTAAATGTCCCCTCCATTCCTTCACGTAAATCATTGTATTTTGTGTAAAATTCTGAAATATTAATTGAATAAATAATCTAAATAAAGATTTGGCAAGTTGGGTACTGAAGAGATGGGATACCTGAGCTCACACACAAGGCAGGTTGGTACCAATAACAGATAACAAGAGAACCTCAGTCCAGAATTTTAAGGAGTTGTAAGGGCTTTACATCAGTAGGTATTAATTTTGGGAGGATGGAGGTGAGGGCGAAATCAAAGCATTTAAACCAGAAGACTAGAAACAAAGGACTTCAGAGAAGTGAGGTTCTTTTCAGCTGTTCAAACTGCAAGCCTGCAATACTTCCTCTTTCACAAATATCAATATCACAGTTTTCTCACTTAGGAGAGTGAAAAGTGTGTTGTATAAATAATCATTTCACAATCCATTCCTGGTATCAATTGCTCCTCATGACCACGGAAACATCTTGGCACCTTTCACAGGTGTGGTGTTTGTGTGAGGCCAAGAACTTATTGTTACACCTGGTCTGAGCTCAGTGACCGAAAGCACTTGGAGCGAGTTCCTCTCTACTGTGACTCTGGCCAGGTTATGTGCTGCAGCTAATGTTGCTGACATGGCTGTGCAAGTAGCCTGTAACATTTGGTGTTTTGTTAGAAGAAGAAAATGCTGTTTCTATTAGATACATACATTTCTGTAACTAGACTAGGTTTCATAATAATTATGTCTAAAATTTTAAAATTTTTTTTTCTCCTCCTCTAGCCTGTCTCAATGATTACTTTTGTGAGTAAAAAGGAGTCTTACCAGCTAATGTGACGGCCAAAGATATGAGTATTTCCAGGAATTGAATAAGAAATTGGGTAAGAAGTGGTTAAAAATATGATGATTTTACTACAGGACTGCTTCCAACCTTCTACAGCAAATCTGCATTGCAACAACTAGTTTTAGATTGGGTCAGGAAGATTTCAGGGAAATACAAGGTGAGAGTTTGTTAAAGTTGAAGGATTATACTCTTACTGTTCATGAAATCTTCAGTAATATGGGACCGGCTTTCAGGGAGCTCTTCTCGTTTGCTCTCCTTGCTCCCCCAGCTCCCAGGCTGCCAAAGAAATGATGCCAGGACTCCAACACTAATTGGGAGGGTGGCTTCATGCAGGCTGCTCTGAGTTCAAGTTTTCCCAAGTCCTCTTTTTTTCTTATGTGGTCCCAAAGCCTTTCCCATAAAACTGGCACAAATTTCATTGCAGAAATTTGGGACTGTGCTCCAAATCAGACTATTTGGAGATATCAGAAACCTCTGTTGACAAGAGCCATTACAAGCGCATCTTCAGTTACTTGTGTCTCTGACCTCCAGCCAATCATTTAGGGATCTACTTCCAAGAATACTCCAACCTCATAACTTCAATTGAAGTTATGGGAAACTCAAGGCATTGAAATATCAGGCTCAAAGTAGAATAATGTTGAAAATTGCTTTGATTTGCTCAGAATCCCACTAATTTTTAGCAGTACTGAAATAAGTGTAAGATACGATGTGGAATAAGTATTTATTATACTTTTGGAAAAATGTTCCACACAACTTTTGCATTTAAGAAATACTCCAACAAGTCTTTTGGGATACACTGGAGAATCAGTCAGTAGAAGGTTTAAGTGGTGTGATCACCTTTTCATGCAGGTATTAGGAAGAAATCTGTGACTAAATGACTGACAATATTCCCTAGAAAGACACTTGTTACAAGGCATGTAGAAATTGGCTCACCCTAGAACGTGGTAGGTGTTGAAATTAGGTAATTATCCAAGAAGTTGAAACAATTGCTCTTACATAATGAGCCACTTAACTGTGTCTTGTGAGCCCCCAAAAGGACTCAAAAGTGACCACAGGGATGCAATGTGTTTGCTAGTAGTCAGCAGCTCAGTTCCTCTGGCAGGGAAGGCATCCAAAACAGCCGAAGGGATCACATTAGGAATAGAAAATCTGCCGTTAAGTGCTTGTAAAGGCTCGCAGCAGCTCGGTTCCTCCAGGGCTGGAAGTGACTGCTTGCACCTGCGGCCAGAACGTACAGCTGCGCCTACCTCACCCAGCCTGGGGGAGCTGAACTGCTGCTGGATGAGGTCTGCATGAAGACAGATGTGCTTAAACCGAGCTGGTTTTGACACAGCTCAAAAATGAGAAAGGTCCTAATTTGGACCTTCGGTAGCTCTGGCTGTGGGTTTCTAAATTCTCTGTCCGGTCTGGAAATCAGTAATTCCCAAAGTAAATAGTTGTGAGTGGGCTTTTCAGCTAGCTGGAAATGCAGCTTCAGCAGGGCAACCTCGTAGTGGGACTGGTCTGAAAGTGAGATTGCCAGACAGCTTGGAGCTTGACTCCTTAGCTAGTAGCAGCAGTCCTTGAAGGAACTGAGAGTTCACACACTTGGGATTTTTTTTCTGCTATCTTTTCATGATTTGGGTTTAATACTTTCTTTCTTTTTTTTTCTTTCTTTCTTTTTTTTTTTTTTTTTAATATTTAACCCCATCCAAATTACTGTAATTTCAAAAAGCTTAACTGCCTCCTCAGATATTCTGGAAATGGATGATCTCCATATAAAATGACACTGCCCTACAAATGCTTGAGGTGAAATTTTCTGAGAGGCTTGGTGATATGTTTATCTGTGCACAAACACTCCCTCCCTGCCCCCAGCCCCTGCCTTCAGTAAGTATTAACTTTAATTTTAGCCTGAGAGAAAAAGGCAGTCTAGTGCTTCCCCAGAGAGCACGTCTGTTTTGCTGCTTTCCAACAGTTTGCAGTGAAGAGTATCTGGATATCTTCATTTCTGTTCTAGTTCTTTTTCCCAGCTGCTTGTGTTTGATGACAACTGTACTTTCAGAAGTAGAGGTGCAATTCAAAGAAAACTAAAGCACAACTGTTTCATAGATACACACAGAAACTCAGAGTTGTTTTGATTGACTAGAAAAAGAAATTAGACCATTTTCATCATCTGAGCTAAAGACCAAAGTAAATGGTCCTGTGAGGATGTAAAATAATTGAAAAACTCTATTTGTTTCTTAAGTTCTATTTTTTCTAGAAAGATAAGTTGCTTCCATTTAGGCATCTCAAGTAAATGCCAAGGGATTTTTTTGGTTGAATTGTTTCTCATTCATTTACTGCCTCAAATTAGCTAATTTAAATAGGACTGGCAAGAGTGGAGATTTCATTCTGCTTCAATTCTCAAGGTCCTCGTGCAGTACTTGCATTAATTTGTTTGTGGTGGACCCTGTAGAAAAGAAATATTGCCAAGAGTTGAAACTAAAGAGTTGAACTCACTTGTCACAAAATATATTTGCCCTTCAGACAGAGTGGTTTCTCCTGCCTGTGCAGAGCGGTCCATACAAAAGAGCTATGAAAATGATGGCCAGTGCAGAAAGAGTAGAACAACAGCTTTCGGTACTGGGATTTGGAACTTGGAATTTGAACTATAAGATTTTGTCTTCCAAAGTCTAGGGAATGAGGCTGAATATATTCATGGTATTGTCAGTAAGTCACTGCTTCCATTAGTACTTGCAGGGCCCTCTGAAGTCAGTTGGACATTCAGAGCAACATGAAATGTGAAGATGGAACACTGCATGGAGTCAGCCACCACCAAGGCAACAAAGAGACACTTAGAGACAAGGAGTGCGAGAGGTGGACACTGAGTGGAATGAAGCTGGTGCTGTGACAGCCCAGCCAGAGACGTGCTGAGCCGAGCTCCTGGCACGCTCCAGGGCACTGACCCAGCCCTGCCAGTGGAGGTCATGCTTGCTTCAGGCCCTGGGACCATCAGTGACCAATGAACAGGAGTCAGAAATGTCTCTGCTTCAGCACTCAACCACACTGGCTTTTGGATAAAGTCCAGTCTCTTTAAAGGTATGGGCAGATTTGTAATTTACTTTACATAGGCTTTCAATTGTATGTGATAAGTAAAAGATACTTTAAACAATAAGCATGAGTTGAGTTCATTATTTTACCTTGTTTTTGTGTAGGAAAGGAACAGATGTTTAGGAGTCGTGTGGTCTTCATGTCTTCTGGAAGCGTCAAACTGTTTACTGCCGTGCCTCTTTGTCTTTGCTTCTGGTTCAGTGATCTCTGATATGCTTCATTTTACAAATTAAAGTCTCTGTTGTGTGTATTATTGTATGAAAACCATTTATTTCAAGGTGTCATTTCTGAACTTTTAAGTTACCAAGTAATAACAATCCCAGCACAGTCTCTAGTCACAAATTGAGAAATCATTTTCATTGACACATCTTTGCTTCACAGTCAGGGTGTTCAGCTTTTCAAAGGGAGCTGTTTCTGGCACTGACTATTGTTTAAGGAAGTGAAAATTTACTCTTTGTGGAGATTGTTGATGTGACTTGGCTGGTTTTCTGTGAATTCAAAGCCAACTGGTTTAACAGATATTTTACTTCTGAATACTGGTTTTTGAATCTCAATATAGTACCAAATTAACTATTTTTTAAAAACCTCATAGTAAATGCTAGCCCATTTGAAATTATTTTTATTATTTGCATGTTAACACCCACTGTATATGAAACTACAGCTACAGATAAACCACAGGACTGCACGATAAACCAGGCATGAATCTTTAAGTGGCACTACACCCTTCTTAATTCTCCAAACTAACTTCACAACGTGCACACTAATGTGCTCTAAAGAGATGTGATGGCACATAGGCAAGGGTATGATCTCTATTTTACACAGTGGTTGTCACCAACATCTGTCTGGAGGCAGGTAGAGACATGACATTTCTAACTGTGGACTGCTGATTATGCTCTGTTTTTGAACAACCATATTCACAGGAAAAAGGGGAACTATTCATGGTCAGGAACCAAACACAGTCACTTCAGTACTTTCATGGGCAGTGTGCTGTGGTAACTTACTAGCTAAGAAGTGAGTGGGTGTGCATGTCCCATCCGGAAGTCGTATGGCAGTCGTCATAACAAGCCATCATGAAGCCAGCTCTGGGCATGGCTGCTGGATAGGAAATCACAATGGCTTTTTGATGGTTTTCTGGTTTTCATGATTGCTTTGGTCACCTGCAGAGTAGAAAAATCTGTGAAAAAGGTCCCAGAAATGCCTTCATAGATTATCTAGTTTACTGATATTCCAGTTCTGAAGCTAAAGAAAATGTTAAGAATACGAAACGTCAATCCAGCCTAAGATATTCAGTGTCAACAAACAACTGAAAGGCTAAGTGGACAAACAAGAAATTGTCCACTTCTTGCTGGGACAAAGGCTTGATATGGAGCATCAGCTGTCATTTGCTTGCAAAGTTAATTTTGGATAATTCTTGCACTCCCACTGGTATACATGCTGAAGTGCTTGATTAGGGAACAACAGGGGAAGTTTGTCTAAGGTTTTATGTCAGTGTTGTTAAATGTGCAATGAAACCCATCGTGAAAAATGATCAATCAGAACAGTTGTATATTGACTAAATGCTCTTTCAAAAGGTTCAGGGAAAACTCTGTGGTGAGCTTTCCTCATTAGCAATAGCATTACATCAGAGAGCCTGGTCAAACACCCAGTCCCAGAAGACTGCAGACCCCTTTTGCGCTAGGCAGAGAGTGAAGAGCCCTGGATTCAAAAACAGCCTACTCCTTGGTCTGAGTGGAGCACAACCATCCCATTACCAAGTCCCTGTTTCTGAGCTCACGTGGGAAGAAAGTGTCCAGGTCTAACCAGTTGCATCTCATCCCCTGTTTCATAATCCATCAGAGCAATGCCGGATATGTACAGAGTGCTGATCCCTGCTCTGCAGGTGGGCTGTAGGAAATGAACCATTCTCAAATGTGGAAAGACTAAATGTTGGTTACAGCCAGAAGAAGCCAAAAGGGAAGATGAGTGTGGGCTCCTGAAACCATTTGTGTGATGCTATTAAGAAATGAAAAGCAGGAATAAAGGTAAACCTGCCATGATTCTGTATGCCATGTCTGTGAATAAGCTGTTGTATTGGACGGTGGCATGACCATTCCGACTCCGTTTGGACAAAGATAAAACATTTGCCATGCTTAACAGGCTGCTACAGGAGCAAAATCTCCACCTTCATGACATTGATAAGAGAAGAACTAAAGAAGAGTGAATTGCCACAAGTCTGTGCACTGCTCAGCACACAGTGGAACGCTGGTGACATCGGTGAGAAGGCTGACCAGGAGCAGTGGGAAGGCTGGTGGGCTCAAAAAGGAGAGTTGAAGAGGTGCACATATGTCAGCTCCTCCCTTGCACCTGCTCAGCAGCCCAGTACGGCCCCACGAGGAGTGAGTCAATCCTTTAAAAAGGCAAACTAGCTTTCCTCCATGCAAGTATTTCTTACTCCAATCTATCCTGAGGCAGTGAGAATTTTTTCTTCGTGATTGAAAACATTATTTTTCCTATGTAAACACAAGAATTGCAAATCATGGGGAAAAAATATCTCTTTAAACAACAAAGCTGAGATTCCTGCACTGAGCACTCTGAATTGTCTGCCTTAGGGGGCAACATACAAAAAATGCTTCTGAGAGGAAGAAATGAAATCAAAACACAAACATTATTTTAGCTTAATATTTATACTTTTTGCTAAGCTTTCTCATATTTCATTTTAATTCTCTACAAGAAAAAGGCCCTGCCTTGCAGGATCCTCTATGTTGCAGTAATTAAACCGAGTTCAAATATCTTTGAATATTTGTAATTACGATTTTAGTGAGGTGCTGCTGGAAGACATTCATTCAGTTTAGATCTGCTGAACTATTTTTGCCTGACACTTTCTACTTCGACCTAGCAATTATCTTTTTTTACATTATTGTACCCTTCCACTGTAAATTTTTTTTTAATAGCTACAAAAACTTTTAGCACACACATGAGCTGGATGCTCTTGTGTAAAGCACTGTATATGTTAGCCACTAGAAACATTTGCATCACTTCATGTTCCCTTATATGAACGAAAAGAACTGCTTCATTTGAGCTTTCCCACCTCAGGCTTCAAGCCTGACTCTGGTGTTGGTCTTGCCTAATTGTTTCTCTTTTTTGCCTCCTTCATTAGGAACTCCAAGCATTGCTAATACTCAACCACAGTGTTATGAAAAACAACTGAGCAAGCTGACATACCAGAAACACACAGGTTGTGACAACATGGAGCTCAGCATGGGCTAGTTAACCTTTTAGAGTTTTAGAGTAACAACAGTTAAATTTCTCTGATTGTTACGTATTTCCTCTTTGACTGCTGGTGGGGAATTTAGTATGGAACAACTTAATTCTTTGGAGACCAATTCTAATAAAATTTATATTGTTAGTAAGGTAGTTTTCGAAGTGAATAGAAGACTAATGACAAATAAAAATAAGACATGTGAGGTCAGGCTTTTCAAAATAATATCCAGACCACTGCTGAAGCTTTAGCAACACAACCAAGGATAGTAACAAAAAGTACATGGCACAGAAGGAGGCACAATTGCTTAGGGCAGAATTTTTCCACCCTAATTTAAGTGCCTTAAAAGACACTGCGTCTAAGTAGGATGTGTAAATAAATACTGAAATAATAGAGAGAAACAGGTGCTTCCTGGTGGTAATTCAGATAATCCTGAGCTCAAGATGGTATGATGACTTTGCCTCTGGAAATGGCTCTGTTTTCCCCTTGAACACAGGGGATGATTTAGCTGTGTAATCTTTGGGCAGTAAAAGTGGGAAAGGTGAGCAAAAGAGATGCTACTATGAAAAAAGAATATTTGATACTGTGTTACCTGGAGCTCTTCTGGTGATCGTTGTAGGGTCCTACTTAAGCAGAGGTTTGTGATTTTGAGAATATTCTGACAATACATGGCAAGGTGCGCTACAAGTGTGACCACTCTACTATCCTTTTTAAATGTGTATTACTGCAATGAAAATGTGCAGCAGAAATAATCTGAACATGTTGAAACCAGAGTTCTGATTTCAGAGCACCTAGCATTTCAGTTGCTGTTCTAATCTGAAGCTGTATGTGATATGCCCCGTTAAGAGCTCTCCCTGTAACATAGAAGTGGCCTACATACAAATGGGTGAATTTAACAACTGGCAAAACTAGAAAAAAAAAAAATCTGTGAGGTCAACAAACTTTGTGGAGCTTTAGGAGGACTTCAGGGTATTTACACACTTGATGCCCTTTGATTTAAATGAATGCCAGTGTCACATAATGTCTCTGGCTTCACAAAGCTAAGTCTTGGCTTTCAATGAAAGTCAAACATCCAGGTGCTTTTTAAAATAGCTCGGGTATCTTTAATTTAGGTGGTATTTACATTTTAAACTATAAATTTAAACTGCTCTGATCCAAGAAAAGGTTACAGATGTCCCCTCTGGGTATGACCACCAGCAAGGACGAGATAGAAAAGGGGCACAGGATGTGAATCTCTGGATTCTGCTGTTTGGAGCACCTGCTGCTTCTTTTCTCCAGCAGACATATAGCACAGCACATCTGCTCATGATAAAGTTAGGTGTGCAGGTCTTAGTGTTATAAGTCAGGGCTTCACTTGACTTGGAGCAAGGCTGAAACTCCTACACCACGCTTCAGGACCTTAGTGATAGCATTCTGGAGGAGGAAAGACCAAACAATCATAGGACATTTTTTTTATGTCTCTCTTTATTTAAAATTTTTCAAATCTTAAAAAGGAATTAACCTAGGAAATGACAAATCTGAGTATAACAGTATTTCTTTAAACTCTTCAGATAAAAAATATACTTCAATCTTTATTAAAAAATTCATGACAATAGACAGCTAGACAAGGATAGAAGTTTCACTGATAACTCTTTGATTACTCCACACAGTAACAAATACCTCTTCTGTTCATTTCCATCTGCTAAGTCTTGTGTCTAAAAGAGAAAAGAAATTAATCTTAGGCAGTTTAAGAAAACATCTCAGTGATTTTTAGTTATCATATGGAGGATTCATAACTTCTTCTAAAGTCATTTTAATATAATTGCCTAGACATGATGAATCTTCATCAGCACTTTCCAATTGTGCTCTGCACACTTTTATTCTTTACAGGTACTTTTTTTCCCCCAGGAAATACATACCCTTCCAAAATAAAAGATACTGCAGCTGTTATACACAGTTATCTTTTATCACCTGTTACTTCTATGGAAAATGTTAACACTGGCACCTTTTCAGCAAGGAAGTAATTTCATGCTAACAAGCTTTGCTTGCTTCAACAGCTATCTTTAATATATGAATTAGCCTCAGAAATGATGTAAGCAGATGTGGCTACAAAGGTATTTCTTTTATCTTTTGTTTTTTGCGACAAATTCATCATCATTAAATTATGTCCTATTTCAGAACTCAGTTTATTTTCCTGAACGCATACTGATAAAAGATATTTGATTTTAGATATCCTTTAATACAAGTGGTAGAAATGCTGATCTTGCGGGTAATGTAGGGCACTTGCAGGAACTTTAAATACTTCTCTGATAAAGTCCCTGATGCAATACTAAAAACCAGTGAGCTGTGCTAAATTGCACCACATGATGATCTTGACAGTGTGTGCACTACTATCTGGTCCTGAGTGATAATGTAAAAATCTTCAATTTAGGGTTTCTGGTTTCAACACATGTAGGACACTTCTACAGTAACTAAAATTGCTGTGTGATTGACCAGGGCAGAGAGTAACGCTGACCGGTCTGAGTAGCCAGAACCTGACTGTAGCCATCCCTTGAATGGCACCAGGGATCTGGGAGAATTTTGTATCTGGGCTGCTCGACCTCCATGCAGAAATCCAGGACCTAATTCTGCCAAACCTCACATCTCTTCATCCATCTGGCAGAAGCACCTGAAAGAGGAAGTAAGACCAAGGGGTTATGTAGGAGACAGCCCTACTATTTTCTAGTCTGAGAACCAACTAGCAGATCTCATATTAATTTTATTTTGAAAAATAAAATAATAAATTATAAAACCCCCCAGATTTAGAAAGAACCTCATAATTTGAAATTATAGGTTTTGTAAAATAAAGGAGATTTTTCTGTCACCATTAAACAAGAAACATTCTTTTTCTTTTATAAATGGTGTCATTGTGTGCTAATGCATTTTTTAACATTTCTGATTCATCCTTTCTCAGAGCATATCCTGGTAATATATCATGCTTACAGAGAGATTAATCTAATTGGCGAACAGTTACTGCATTCACTCTTCCTGTGGACCATCACTTTTCCTGGGGAGAATAATTTATATCAAACCATTCTGCCTTGATAACACAGCAGTTTTTGTTCTCATTCCCAACTTACATTTTTCAAGATAAATTGATATGCATTCTATAAAGTCAAAGGTAATACATTTTATTGTTGAAAATACTTCAGTTGAACACAGCTAACCAGTAGAAAATATCTAATCTCAAAAGGATATTATTTCCCAAAAGGTTGCATTTCTCAAAAGGATGTTATGATTGTTGTTGTTTACAGAGTTAAAATAGGTCCAAATATTTTTTAATCTATTGTACTTTTAAATCCTTTGGAGCTTCCAAAATAGTTGCATTTGACAGATCTCTCCATCTGATTCTACTTATTGGTCTACTCTGCAATGTATTTGCAGTCTCTAAGACATTTTATTTTTGTCGCAATACATCGAGAACAAATTCTTTATTGGAAGTGGATGAAGTTATGACAGATAAGGATAATGATGGCAGGAATCTCATGGAGAATTTTCCATTCTTCACCTACAGGTTGTATAAAGTGAGATACTTTTACCCCTTTAACAAAGGGTAAATAGCACAGTTGCACCTAACTCATCCTTTTAATACCTGCTGATGTCAGTGGGATGGACCACAGTGCACTAGGAAAAGAAATTATTTCCAGCACTTATGGGGGTTGAAGCACACATGCTACCTCAAACTAGTTTTTTCTACTATCTTTTAGTGGCCAGTATCCACATATTCAAAAGAACATTGAACAGGAGAGTATAATGAATAATCAGCTTCTAATGTAATTTCTGTCTCACTTCAGTTCTAGTTGAGAGAGAAGATCTGTGGGAGGATTCAAATATCAATGTCAATGTAGTCAACATATTTCCAAGATGTAAGCTTTGCACAGCCCCAACAAAATGCTACCTAGGTATTGATGCAGGTGAGATACCAATGTCTCAGAGTGGCCAGTGTTCAAATTCTTGAGGCATCTGAAGAGTTTTGGATAAGCTTTTTAAAATGCCTTAACTGCAGATAAAGTTAGGCTCATCTCAACCCTAACTCATTTTGAATTTCAAAGAAGGATTCTTACACCTCTTTTTGTCTGTTTTCTGTAGTGAAACATACAAGTTTTCACCATTTCAAATGGCGTCTGGATTTCTGGTGTTTTATTTCTTCCTGTAGTAAAGTATTCTTTTTCATGTAAGTATGCAGACTTTCTAAACGACAACTTTGAAGCCTGTGGCCCTGTGAAGGAAATCTAAAACTAACCTGAAAATAACAGCAGGGAATACATGCTGGAAATCAATTTGATCCTGGCAAAAAGAGCAGATCAGATAATTTAACATCTTTTCAACTCTGAGTTCTATTATCCTGTGCTGATTCAGTTGGTCTGCTGTCAGACTCCTCTGCCATGGGTATGTTGAAGAGAAAAGAAAACAAAGAAAATGGATGTTTGCTTTGTATCAAGTTTTCACAAGATGACTGTCAGTGTTGAATAAGGTTTGACATTTCCATCTGATAGACAAACAGCTTCTAAAAAATTGGAGGGGTTTTTTTTTTTAATGTTAGTTATTTTCAGAAAGTTTCTACATCTACTCTTCCACATTACAACAACAACAAAATTAAATGAAAAGAAAAGAGAGGAAGATTTTGGTTTTCCAAAAAGAGGTTATTTTGGTTGTGGTTTTGTTTGTTTTGATTTTGTTTTTAATGATAATGCTGCTTTTAAGTCAGTGTACAAGCCCCACAGCATCCTTCATCACCCCAGAAATATACTGTCCTTAAAATGTTAATTCAGCCATTTCCTCCACATCCAGACTTCGTGAAGCCACATGTCAAAATACATTTTTTCATTACTTCAACCTTTGCATCACCATTTCTCTGTTTTGTTCTTTCTTTGTTACTTTCCAAAGAAAGTGAAAAGAGAAGTAACATAAAGACACAGCTTTGAAAAACCTGTCTTCAAGAAATCATTGTAAATGAGTTCCTGTCCTCCAAGCATTAGGCAGAAAATCTGAGGGAGGTCACACTGGGTTGTCATTGGCCCTGTCATCCTCTTTCAGTGCTTTCACACACTGCCAGAAAAGGCATGGTAATATTTGGTATTCTAGGATTAAATTAGAAACCAATTATAAGATATAGCAATAAGAAACCAATCCTTAAAAAAATATTTTTCAATCTGTTCTGTACTATTCAGCTTTAATTCTCTTTGTTTGATCATATATTTCTTAATTTTTTTTTTACAGAAGTCCTAGTTATTAATTGAGAAAATTACAATAAACCACTATTTCAATATCAATGTGTTAACAACACACAGTACGCCAGGAGAATTCAAAACACTGCTGGAAACCAGGTGCCAGTTTTGTGCTCACCTCTATGTGAGCATACTGTTACTAATTTTGGGGGCAGGATTCAGAATGGTTTGGAAGCTCTCGAAACCTGAAAATCTTACCCAAATGCCATGGCAGCATGTACAGGATGGAGGCACCTGTGAGGGGAGATACTAATAGATTTAGTTTTGTGTTAGGTCCTAAATGCCTTTAATAGATCTACTCCTGTGCCCCTGTTGGCTCCAGCCTAGCCTACAGCTACTACCAAAGCAAAGACTGGAAGAGCTGCTGCTAAATTACTTTTAAGTTAACACTTATTTGTGAGACAATATTGGTTACAAATTATTACAAATAACAATCTAGTTAATAGTTTCCTTAGGCTATTTTACTGGGTCTTTTCCTGTTGCAATTGCATTGCATGCACAGTGACGTAACTTCAGCTTTGTTATAGAAAGCATGAACCAGAGGTGTGTAACTAAACCTAACAGAAATTTAATAGGAGCAATATGTCAAAAACATCTTTCTGCAACATGGTAAATTTTGTAACCTTCATATTTTCATACAACTTTTCATTTTATTTCTGGTTTACAGATTTTTTAAAAGTACCAGCATATGTTCATTACTCTCTGTAAGGGTATACTTCACAAAGCCATATGTTTTTCTCTAGAAAGTTGGCAGAACCCTATGCTATCTATACACAGGCAAAAAAAAAAAAAGAGGCTACTGTTACTGACTGTCCTATATATTCTTCTCTCTAATGATGCCATTTTTGACAGAGAAAATGTGCAATAATGATCATCTAGAATAGGCTGTGCCCACTCTTGTTTTTTACACAAAGTTTATATACCTAGGAGAAACACAAAGTGCCTACATCATGGGCTTGTGAAAAAGATTAGTGTGCTGCCAAAACATGACATTGTAATGAAGTATAAACAGATAAAATAAAAAATTATCTTCTGAATTCGTACAGATCTTTTTGTGGTGCTTTAAAGTAACAAGATGTTGAGATAGGAGTGTAGGTGGAAGATGAAAAAGATGGCCTTGCAAAAATGAAGCATTCAAATATGCCAAGTAGTGCTGTTCACAAATCGTTCCCGGACAATATCAGGGATTGTGAAATGTGACTGCATCTGAACAAACATAATTCAATCCAGTACTTTGTAACTCCTTGTTAATTTCTTACTTTTCCTTGTTCTTTGAAAATATTCCAAGCCATTGATGTAAAGGAGGTATTTTTCAAAGTTCCTCTCCCTCTAAAACTTCAGCTCAGTAAAGTATCTGGTAAAGCTCAGTGTTTCTTTTTCTCTGTGACCGATCAGCTGGAACCCAGCACTCTGGCTGTATTAGCAGTCTATGATGACATTGCTCCTTACTTCAGTAATTCAGCATGATAAAGGCAGATGCTTTGACTGAATTTCCAAATACATTAAAAAAATTGCTTGTTAAATGGAAAGTTTTGCTGAACAGTGACTACGGAAGGTATGGTTGCTACCCCAGAATCACAGGGGTTGTGTTAATTTTGTAGAAGCAGTGATATACATAGGTCTGAGTTCCCCTTGAAACAAAACAGCAAAGGGGGAATTCACATTTTCATGTATAGAGAACCAATGTTAGACGTACACTCTCATGCAGTTTGCATTCTGTAATCCCAGCTCATTTGGGTGTTTGATTTCTTATTTCTGTGGATTCCCTCATTATTCTCAATATCTCTGCTGCTGTTTCAGACAGGTGTCAGGAATGTGCGTGCAATACCAGACAGAAAATCTCAGTGACCCCCTACTCAGCCCCACACTCATCCCGGGGGGTAGTATTTATTATGGAGCAGCAAAGCAACTGCCAGGCAACAACCAGCCATGAATGCAAACTGGTACTGTTACCACGTCCCTTTCTAGGCTGCAGGGACAGTGTACTTTCCCTAGAGCATCTGGTCCCCAAGTACATGGAGCCTGTTTCAGCAGTTTCAAGACAAAATGACGGTATGGACATACTGAGTCTTCACTGGCAGTATGGCCGGGTGTGTGATTTATGCATGAATGTATCTGACTATTAGGAGCCAACTCCTACTTTTAAAAGCCTTTGTTACCTACTAAAAGCAGTGCAGTGAATATTTCCTGGGAATATTTGTTCCTTAGGATCCTGGTCAGACTTGAGTCACCATATTTACTGCCATGTGCTATATGCTACCCCTGGATTTTCCTGTATCAGCACCCTAGTCTTTCCACATCAACTCTAACATGGAGACAGAGATGAACTTTACTTTATGTGAGAGAGATATTGAAAAATACAGCCTAAATAGCATTAATGGTCTCTCAGTATTGAGTTTGGCATTTGATGAGTTTGGTTAGTGATGATGACTGTAGCTGTCTGTGAATCACAGACCATGCCATCATGTTTCCCCTCTGTTTTCAACTCAGTTGCAATCTGCCCAAGAGCGTCAGCAAGTGGAAACATCAGTAATTTTTGTCTTCAGCACTAAATCAAGCAAAATGGTGCCCATGGCCTATGCCGTTACTAGAAGATAAGGACTGAAAAAGAAATAAATGCTTCAAATAGACACAAAGAACTTCAGAAAGCTTCTTGGTTCCAAAAATTGACCAAAAATAGTGCATTGTGATACCATGGATAACACCATAGAACTGAGTTGTAAAAGCGAAGAATTTACAAAACTCATAGTGAATTTTAACTAACTTTGCTAAGATTTAGTCTACATTCAAGAGAACTTGTCATCTATGAGTGACAGGGGTGATAACTTTTTTAGTGTCTTTTCTTAGTTTGCTTGTGTATTTTTTATAAACAGTTCATTACATGGACTTTATTCTAGGCCTTGTACAGTTCCATGGAAATTATTGACTCATAAATAACTTGGCTCAGGAACAGCTGTGCTAAAATAACTCATCATTTGAATCTCAGCACAGTAATATATTTAAGCTCATGCTTTACTTGAAGTGAGGCAGCACAGTATCTGGGTGCTATAATGTTTGAAGTGAGCTTGTTGTTCACAGTGCTAACAGGAAGGAAAAGGTCATTGGTCTCTCACTGTACTCAGGCAGGCAAACTAAAATATGAATTTTAAAAAGCCCTTGCAGAATGAAATGCTTGTGTCATTTTACCATGTAGAAGTTGAGTTTGGGGAAAATAAAGTAAGAAATAAAAAAGAAAAGCAACTAAGTCTTTGGACATACACTTATTTTCACAAAGAATATGAGTGTGTGGGAGATGTTGAATTTTACTGACTTGAATCTGGACATGCATTGCAGTGTTGGGTTATGAGGGCAGCTTTTCATGGCACATCATAGCAGGACAAGTAGAAAACACACCCCAAAATAAAACCATGAATAAAGCATGGAAAACAGACTAGGTTTAGATTCCTAAGGTATTTCAGTGGCCTGATTTTCAGAGCACTCATTCATCAGGAGCTGAACTCTAGAAAATCCCAGAATCTGCTTTAGTGTCTCAACCTTGGAGTTGTCTTAGCATCTAAGTTTCTCCTGCTGAGCACAGAAGGAATTAGATAAAACTCAGTGCCTAAACCTCTGTTGACGTAACAGATATGATGGGACGAGCTACCTCACTCACGTATCCCAGCTTGCACCCTTGAATCCTATTTAGCAGGTCAAGTCTTGCATGAAGCTGGACTATGAAAAGCTAGGAGAATTTCTTGGGCTATCAGCCTATTGCTTTTCAAGACCCCTAAACTACATTGGTGCTAACAGCTTATTTCAAAGGTACATCAGTAGTCTCTAGACATAATGAAACTCGTCTCTTGAGTTTCTCATGACAGCCATCACAACCAGAGAATAGATTCATAATCATGGAGTTCTATTTACTCATTACACTAAAAGCTTCATTTTTCCAGGAAGAAAAATTATCTAAACATAACAGCATTTAATGAAAGATTTTTTTCCCCGAGTAGAAGCTTACCCTCTGACCATTCTCAGCCAGTATTTTCTCTTGGATTTCTTCTGTTGGCCCAGAGCTTGCTGAAAAGAGCCAAAAGATATTTTAGATGGAGAGAAAATACAGTAAGTCTACATTTATATGTAAATCAGTTATTGATGTTTCCTTGATACAGTAAAAATGTATGCTTGTTGAAAACAGGAAAGAAAATGCAAATCACCAAACAACAAACCCTCAATGTTCTCTCATTGTTGATGAAGTTAAAATAGAACAATCATTTCTAACTGAGAGATGGGAAGGAAAAATATGAGCAATTATTGCAAAGTACTTTGATTTACTTCCTATTTTCAAGACCAGCTAGTGTTTTTTCTGCTTGAAATTCCAAAGGTAAATTTCTCATTGCACTCCAGATGGCAGATTTTTAGTCCAATATTCTTTCTTCTTCACCCGCACAGAAGTCTTCGCAGCTTTTCTTGTTTCCAAAGTCAGCATACTGAGATCAAAATTTATCAGGTGTTTGTAAAAGGTGACATCCCCCCAAAGCTGAAAACATGGTGTCTACCCTTTTTCAGTGGCATCAGTTCAATGGTGACAAATTTCAAATTAGTCAGAATAATGAGGAAAAAAATGTAGACCATTTTACATACCGAGGTATAAGCACAATTAACAAGGGCAATTAGAGGATTGTCCAGTAGTTGATTTGTGCTTTACCTGCATGACTGAATTTCAGGGGCTGAACTTTGAAGGCCAGTCTGTTATTTTTCCTTGGTACTTCTTCCTCCCCCATTCAATTCAGCTAGAAAAGTTTGCGAGCAACTCAAAATTTTCTTCATTAAAAAATTGCTTTTTTTAAATTTTATGGCAGTTATAAAATGTGAACTCTGAATTGCCAGCGTTATAACAGTGATGTTATATCATGGCATCTGAGTAATGTGAACATAAGTATATGCAGACTTCATAAGATTTGGAGTATTTCTATAATCACATAGAAATCTGTACATAAAAGATAGAGATATTTTCTCTTTTATCAAAACTCATCCACCTACTCAGCAAAGATGAAATTCCAGTTCTCTACTAACCAGGGATCCAGGAATTTCAATGTTATGAATATTTACAATATCCCTGCAAATGACTAATTGCTCATTAGACATTGAAAAACCACAATTCCCAAAGATCTAGAATCAGGAAGAATTTCTGGTTTTCTGTTTCCACAGTTCCCAATTCTATTTCAAGAAGCCAGTAATAAGGCAGAGAGGAGCTGAAAAGCTTGGACAGTTTTATCTTGTCATCCACAAATAAAGCCCAAGCTCCTTTCAAAGTACTCCACACGGATACACAGTGTTTTTTTTTCTGCCATACTCTCACTAATCCCCAGAAATGTCTATAAGTGACAAGAGTATGAGGAAATTGTAGCTGTGTACTGATGGATTACACTATCTTATAAAACCTTCCTGTTCCATAGGGGGAATTATACCACATAAGGTTTTTGCCCCTGGTTATTTTGCACCTAAAAGTCTGACCAATGTAAAAGTAAAAAAATCACGACAGAGCACAGAAGAAAACCCTGAAACTGAGGTGGCATAAACATGCACTGCATGATGATTAAAAACAGAAAAGTTAAAAAAAAAAGAAAGAAAGGAAAAGGAAAAAAACAACCATTGAGTTGGACAGGAGCTATTAACTTTTGAACAAATATTGTAATAATTTTCCAAGACAACAATTGCCTCTTGGTAGTTTCTGTTGTACATTATCGATTGGAGCCTACATTCTTACTTTTTCCTTGTTCTTTCTATCTGCTCTGTGGATGTTCAGTCTCTTAGGAGGATAAGATTTCATAATGCACTATCTGGCATTTGAAACAAGCTGAATAACATAGAAGTAGCCAAGAATTGTAGAGAACCAGAAAGAGAACAGTAGGTGAAATGATTTATGTATTGCTTCCACTTAAGATTAATATTTTTCTTTCTTACTTAATTCTGATCAGATAGACTTATCTTCTGTGATAAAAGAAAACTAGGAACAAATGTGGGTTTTATTTATTTGCTAATCATTCAAGAAATCATGTGTATTTGCTGTTCAGTTTTTTTCTTATGGTCTTGCTAATATAATAAAAGAACATTAGAATTAACAATTACTGCAGATACTGACTGTTTATGTAAAATCAGAATTAATTTCACACAGATGTCTGAAAATATGCATATATTTCAAGCAGGTTTTAAAAAAACCAACGTTATTTGTTGTGCCATCTATCTGCTTTGGTTTATATACTGGCCTGTTTTGCCATGACCTGCTAAGATGATCCTTTTGAGAAAAAAATTAGTAACGTCGAGCATTTTCCATACTTTTAAAAACATATTTTACCACGTAAGATTTTCAAGAAGGCTCTATATGAAACCATGTGCTGCACAGTGCATGCATACATATACACACAGACACAGAGTCTTGGCAAGACCTAAGCTACGTATGTATCCCAGCAGAGAGATCAGACCTCTTTTGAGGGCCTGAGTTTCACAGGCTGTTACCGGGGAGAGTTGAAAGAGTGTGAAGCTGGTCCAGAAGCATGAGCTCTCTCCCTTCCCTGGGGTATGAGTTCCTTTCACAAACTCAAATCTAAACCTGCCCATCCATTTGGAGTCCAGAAGGTTTAGCTGATTTCTGAGGACTCATGCCTCAGGAGTTGTCTTTTGTCAAATAACTTTGACTATTTGGATGCTCACTAGGCAGGATCCTTGACTATGTGCAGCTTCACATGTCCTAGTGCTGCAGACACCAGGATGACGTAGTGAGGCAGTCTCCGAGACTCTCTGCTTCCTTCCTGCTGAACAGCAATTGGTGTTGCAAGGGATATTGGAATCCTGGTGCTAAGAGTCACCAAAAGGTCTTTATTCTCATTATTTGGGTATACAGGTGGGAGAATTTATGCTTGAAAAATTAATGGTTTTTTTAGATTAGCCATAAGGAACAGACTGCCTATGACTTTGAGGCAAGTAATCTCTTTTGTCCATATCTTTTTTCTTCTGCCCCTTCTAGCCTGGGCAATCATGATAAAACAAAGACCTTGCTTCAACAGAAAGCTGGAGAATGGGCCCATCCAGAATACCTGACTACATAATGTTTAAAGAACATTTGAGCCCTGGTTCTCTCATGCTGGGATGGGCAGAGCATTGAGAACCCAGGGTTACAACGTCCTGGGCAGCACCTCTGACAAAAGGTGCTTGTTCCATGCCATGAAGGGGTTTGTAATTAACATCACTGCCACAGACTGCAAATGAACTCAGCCCTCATCCTGGAAGATGGAGGCAATCATCTCCCTGTACTGGGGGCTTTTAAACTGTTTCGTATTGAAGTTTAGACATTCATAGAATTTTAACAGCAACCTGAAAAGATTTTAAATTACCAAATGTTTGGCCAGGGTTAAGGAGTAAACGGTCTAGGTGATAGGAGAAGACTTGGGCATCAAAGCAGTGGGTGAACATCAGATAATATGGTTGCTTTCCCTAATTATTCCAGGATTATGATTTAGTTTGTTTTGTCATTATCATCACAACATTGTCTCCGTATGCTTTTGTAATCACCATAGGTTTGAGGCAGTGTTGTTTTATGTTTATCAAAGGCCAGAGTAATATGTCTTCTAAAAACCTCTACAGATATTTTTCTTCTGTTAATTTGCAGTTTTAATGCAATGCAGCATTCACAATCTTCTGCTGAAATTTTTGTCAGCATCTTCAAAATGTAAAACGATCTCTTGTGGCATTCACAGATACTGTTTTCTCAGTGCTGGCTGATTCTTGGAGCAATGTTTTGCTGATAATATCAACACTGTTAAAGAAATCAAATCTCAGAGAATGCTTCAGAAGTTTGTTCACGGTAGTCATAGAAGGTGTTCTGAACTGATTTGTAAAGCAGTAGGATAAACAGAGGATACAATATCACTGACAACAAGCTGGCCACTTCAGCATCTTCAGTGTCTAGATAAGGTAGTAGTAAAATATTTATTGTCGTAGATTTTCAAATGTATACTTTAGCTCCTGAGTACAATCTATAAAAGAAAGGCTGGTGGGAGATTGCTAGGTGACATTCAAACATAGTTTTGTAAAGTATCCTCTATGGTTGGTACCATATTTAGGACCAAAATAAAAAATCTTATCCATATCCAAAATATATTGCACAGACTGTCTTAGTCACTAGGAACTTGCATTTCTTCCCCACAGGTTGTTGGAGCCATCTATGTCCACAGCAAGAGGCTGATCTCTAAACTTCCCCATAGTCTTCAGATTTACAAGTCTGACTATATTTGGGGTTCATATGGGTTTAGTGAAGTGGAATGAGCCCTCCTAGTGCTTGAACTCCATCCTACATGCTTCTTTTCAGCACCTTGAAGTCCCTGATGCTCAGAGAAGAAAAAGAAAAGTCTAGCAAGTTAATCTTTGACAGGTGAATAAAAACAACTCACTGAGGAACTTGATAAGTTTCCCAGTAATTATAAGACAAAAACTATAGTTAAAATCTATCCTCCTGTCGTTAGTCAACTGCCAAAAGTTTGGCTCAGGCTTGGTTGTTTTGATTGAAGATAATATCATCAGGTAATAAGCAGGATGCAGTCCAAAGTACTTTCTGAGGAGTGATGTTAGGAAAGAAATAGTGAAAGAAAAGTGATTTCCAAACCACAGGAAATCAGTACAAATGGTGAGCTATTGCCTAGGCTGTTATACAAATCTGTGAAGTCTGACTGATAACTGATAGAAACGTTATCAAATTGTAAGAGGGGAAAAGGAAGAGGATTACTTTGTTATTGTATTATATTTCAAATAAAAAAAATACAAGGCATTAATTATACAAAATGCAGTTTTATTAAAAGCAGATATGGTGTTTTCTTAGTCCCTTATCATTCAACCATTACCATCAAATTATTCTTTTAGTTGCTCAAAAAAATCAGTGCAGCTGCAGCCCATTTCCCCCTCACCAACCTGTGTGCAAACAGCTTCCTGCACCACAATCTGTCAGATTCAATCAGGTTTTAATATATATCTAAAGCATATATGAAAATAAATAGAAACATCATTAAATTGATTTTGTTTTAGCATTCTCTATTATTTTCAGTGGTGATATCTTGGATGTTATTTATTCCCAGATCCTCGGAAGCCTTTGATATTATACTGTATTGCAACAATTCATCCTCAGTGGCCCGGTGCCCAGCAGACTTTTTAACCCTGAATCAAACGTTCAGTTTTTCTTTAGTGGAGAGAACACTTTAGCAACAGACCACCTGGCAGGAATCACCTAAATCATCTTGCAGTGAAATCACCAGGACAGACATGAAAGCAAGCAGTGCAGCTTAGACAGCTGTGCTAGAGACCTGATGCCTGTGGAGCGTGCAGAACCTTTCCTCCTTGCTTCCAAATTCCCATGTTTACTCATTAACTGCAGATCAGAAGGGAGGGACAGATACCACTCTTACCACGTCATTAATTCAGACAAACTAAAAGTGGATCTGAACTTTTTTCTTTTTCATCTGCAAGAGAGATTTTGATCGAGGGTGAGTCATCTCACGCTTAACAATCAAAGTAAAGGATAAATTAATTTCTATGACAACTTTCAGTGAAATACCAGGGTGATTCTTTTGCAGTGTCTAGTTGCAGAATCCTTGGAGGATTAACACCCTGTATCTGAAGAATACATTTTATCAGAGTATGATAAACAGCTCATGTGCTAAGCTTGGAGACTGACACTTTGTCTTTCTTTCCTTCTCGTTTTTCACCTCTGCCGATATACATACTGAGAAATGTTTCTCTGGCCATTGATGTGCTAATGCAACTCGAGATATAAATTTTAAGTAGCACTGTACAGGTCTAGAACTATTTTAACTAAGAAACCAGAGGAATTTCTTTTTATTGCTTTGGCCTTGCCACCCATCCTGGTTAATTTTTTGCACTAGAAGTGAGGGGGCAGGGCCAGGAGCCCTGTGGGCATGGCCAAGACCCAAATGTTGTTGATACCATCTGATGTCTTTGTCAGGACTGGGGGAAAAGGGACTGTCTCTCCCTTCTGGGAAGGAAGACTGTTCCTTTCTGACCCTGGGAAAGCGTGGTGGGCAGAGGGTGGATCCATCTTTGTTTTTCATTTTCCCAGGCTGGTGAGCATTTTGCATGTAAATCACCCTCTCTGGGTGACACTTTTGTCATTGGTATTGTTGCTATTCATTTTCTAATCTCATCACTGTTTCAGTAAATTGGTCTTATCGCAATGCATGATCTTTGCCTTTTGTCTCCCTCTGGATGGACTTACTTTTCAGTGGGAGTACTAAATTGGGGAATACCCATGACAGAACCATACCCACCAAGAGATCATCTGTGCCAAATTTTCCACCTGAATTTTGAGATATAGGCAACTTAAAAGTCAGTAGTTTGCTGTTATCAGGTGTCTGTCACTAATTCCTAGGAAGAAATGAGATTTCAGTAAACCAGATTGTGCAAACATTTTGATTATCCCTGAAAATGCTAGATGCTGCCCCCTCTGGCTTCTTCCAGTCTAGCAAAGAAATAATATGTATTAAGAAATCAAAGGGAAGGCACAAACCCAAATTTTTTGACTTTGTAAACAGATTATAATTTCTCCCTGTCTAAGTTCATTACTTTTAAATATGAAACTTCTTTCCAAAAACCTGGCTCCTGCAAAATAGGCAAAAGTAGTTCACTGAAGAACATAAATAACCTAACTCTCAGCATATTAATCAGTTGCAAGGGTTGTGAATCTATCTCTTAAAGAGGAGCAATCCTCAGAATCAACTGATCATGTCTGTGTGTCTGACATTTTCATTCTGTCTGTGTGGCAGGATATTTTTTTGAGCTTCTTGTTTCAATGAACTTTCTCACCTGCAAAATTCTTTGCTGTAGTACATACAGGACTTCAAAAGGGGTTTTCCAGAAAAAGTGAACCCGAGTTATATTTCTTTTAGTAAAAAAGCAGGACAAGGACTTTTCCCTGGCATATGTTCTCTCAGCTGAGATGTCTTAGCCCCCAACACCGCATGTTGAATCTGAGCTGGTTATTTATTAACAGTCTTTAACACTTGTTCCCTACCAAGCACTGTCTCTGATCTTGCTAAATCTCTTCAACCAAAACCATGCCAGGGAGCATGGGAACAGTTAAACAAGGTACAGGTGCCAGAGCTCAGCCTGGTTCCTTCATGCTGTTTAGCTTGCTAGCACAGACACAGTCTGTACCTTTATTCAACTTGGTTTTATTGCACATTTTACCAAATAACAACAGAGAATGTCGTTCTTTTTTCTCTTAAATCTAATTTGCATTAGATTTTAATATTGTTTCCTCAGAAGCCTTGCATTTTATACGTAAAGAAATGCTTTTCCAATAACATTAAAAACATATTTCTTTTTTTGTGTTCCTCAGCTATGCAATACTGATTTTAGTAATGATAATGTCAGGAACAGTAGTAATGAAGCAATTACTGTGGTGCTTAAAAAAGAATTTGCTTTTAATAAAAATGATTAGTTTTCACATAAATGTTTGAAGTGGAATTAATTCAGATAAATCCAACCTATCATTGATACTTTAACTCTGACAGAGATTTATATAGAATTATAAGTACAGTTCGCATATAAGCGCACTTCACAAGAACATGAAAACAGGAGTTGTGCAGCAGAGAATTAAAGAATAAAAGTTGTTCAAGAGGAACATGGTGAAATGAAGAGAGAAGGTCAATTCAAATGCTAAAAGAATAGAATTTCAGATGGCTTTGTTGAAGTTCGGATGAGGGTAGAGGACAATAAAGGAATCCTGGCTGCATTTCCCTTTTTAGAAAAAAATTAAAGGAACATTGCACTTAGTTTTCCTAGTACGATTGAAGGGGTAGAGTCTATGATATTCTGACCTTCTAAAAAGAGAAATTTCTAAAGGCTTTTCAATTTTTTTTTTTCTGCATTTTTTTTTTCCTTTGGACAATGAACATTGCAAAAAGCTATTTTATATGTTGGAGTCTCCAGTCACCATGACAACATCTATACTGTGGGACTAAGGAATTCTCCCAGTTTCTGGTACCATGTATCTCAGCTGTATTTTATTCCTTTGTCAAGGTGAAAAATGGGCATACATATCTGCCCAAGGCCAGAGATTGCTTGGCCTCAGAACAGAGAAAACTCAGACATATGGGCCAAAAAGCAGACAAGTCTGAAAGGCACATCCCTGCTGGCCAGCTCTCCTGATGTACACACAGAAGTCCTGGTAAAAGGAGAGAAAGATTCCAAAGAAAGATAATTATGTTGGTATCAGTCTGGTGAAACTAAATCAAAGTCGATGCTATTATTCACATTTTACTTTATTGCAAACAAAAATGTAGGTAGGATTCTCAGTATTTCATAGCTCACAAAGGTCTTTTGTCCATTAAATATTGCAATTTACACAAATATGATAAATCATCTAATTTTTATCTCAGAAGACTACAAAATTGTTGTGGTTTTGACACAAACAGAAAATTTAGATATTTTTCTCTGCTGAAGACAAAAGAACACCTACATTCTTGCCATGTTTACAGGAAGGTTTTGGTTTTCTAAAAAAGAAATTCAGCAGAAGGTGTTACATATTACAATTGACTTTACGTTTTATTCTGCCACTCTCACAATATGATTTCCAAATGGATACTTCAGAACATATCAGAGTGGCATTTGTATAGCACTTAAGAGTTCTTGTCAGAGAGGAAAAGGAAGTACATAAGAGAAGCAAGATTTCCCACTCATTCAAAACTCCTATTTCACACAGCTGAATTTGCTCTCATTTTTCCTGCACAAGGACAAGACCTCGACGCCTACACAAACTGTGCTGATGTCAGTGGAGCTCCAAGAAACATTGACTGAACAAATCGCTGATGGCGCAGGGTCAGAGGCCCTGTGTATAATTTTCAGAAAGTTTCCGTCTTGGAATTTGTATGTCACCCATTCACACAACACTACTTCTAATAAAAAATTTATCCTTTCATAAAAGTCTCTGAGTAGTTTTTTAGGAAAACTTGTCAATTTTTAATTTTTTTTTGCTGTTACTTTTTCTGTTGCATCTCCACAGCTAACAGTTTGGTTTTGTTTTTGTTTTTGTTTTTGTTTTTGTTTTTGTTTTTGTTTTTGTTTTGCTGCTGTTTTTTTTCTAAGATATTTTTGTGTTGATTTCCGGCTTTATTTTTCTTGGTCCTTTGGGTTTTTAGAAGGTTATTTCAATAATTCTAGAACAATTGGAAAGTATTTGCAATTCATGAAACATTCAAACAACACATCACCATGGACTGCAAGTTTTATCCAAAGTCATAAAATGATCTTCTAATGTCTAAACTGCCCTCAGTCAAGAAGAAGTGAAGCTTTTCCTCTAAATCCTGGACTTCTTTTCGAGCCTCTAAGTAAGTGGATCCCTGATGCATTCTAAATGGTCAGGTTGACAGACCTGCACTGCGATGTTTCCCATTCTATTTTCTCTTGTGAATTTGTTATTGTCATATAAGAAGGTTTTTTACTTGAAAGGAGTAACTGAAGGAACACTGTGGAAAGTGACAGATGCACTCACTTGCAAGTAATTCTAATTGTCTCTCCTCTGTGTACATCTCCGGCAGCAGGCAGGTTCTGCTGGCACTGTGAAACATTTTGGTTTAAGAAGCTAGATCTGCAATTGGAGAGGGATTAACCCAGATCTACAGGCAGGTGTTCTGGAGAGCTTGAGTCATGATTTACGATTGTCATTGAAAGGCTTATGGGTATAGACATTTTCCATTACCTCAATGAAAACTGGTCGTGGAACTAAGAGAGCTCAAGAGATGTGGCAATCCACAGACTTGTGGATCTACCCACAACAGATGGAGGGAACACGCTTGAAATAAATGAAACAACTAATTGTAGGGCAGAAAGCAGTGTAGCTCTTGGGAAGAGATGGAGACCAATATGGTATGGGTACAAGGAGGGGTGCATGAAGTAGAGTAAAAAGCAATTAGAACAGTTAGTTTAGTAAGTAACTAGTGTCCGTCTTGTCAAAGGGATATATTTCTGGAGCTTATAAAAAATTTAAATGTCACTCCTTCTTACAGGGGTTGGGCCCCTAAGGACACATACACACATTTATGTGTTGCTAGTACTAGGGGCTGTATGAAAATCACAAAGGTCTCTTCAGCACTTTAATGAAGCCCTCCACAGATTAATGATTTTGCAGAGGCTTCAAGGCCAGATGAATCATCCAAATTGCAAATATTATGTAATATGGAAATTTTTTTCTATTAACTCACAATTTGCATAACGATTTTCTTTTCTCTAATTCATATAGGCCTGAAGTTGCAGTTCTTAGGCAAGGGAGTGTCTCAAATGTGAAGTTTAAAGGAGTTTTGTCTGTCTAACTTCTGTCTTTCTGCAAAAAAAGACTGGCTGGGACATCAAATTTGCTTGTCCTGGAGTTAACCTCCCAGGTCAAGGCAGCTCTGTCTTCAACTCGGATGGTCGGAGGGCATGGGCTTAGAAAGGACTGGATGGTCCACTCTAGCTTTTATTGTGACCAGAATTTAAGGACTTCAGCTTTTTTCCTGGATATCTTTTATCACTAGCATTAATTCCTTGAACTCTAAATGTCTTACCGTTTTTGTGTATGCCGGAACAGCATCCTGAGCATGCATTTTTCCACATATTTTTCTTCATTGCTATTTATAACATAACCGTGCTGAGTGATCTCAGTCACAGAAAAGACTGAAATTTCTTATTTTGAACATGAAATATACTTACATCTCTGACAGTCTACCATAACAGCATACAGGAAACTATCCTTCCTACTTCTATTCCTAAACGCTGTCCTGCTTGTGAGTTATGACATTTAGGTAAATTCTTTATATACCTGTAATGGAAGCAAAATCCTTTATGTAGCTCACACTGTTTACACAGAACATAAAATAACAAGTGAAGGAGGATTTATATTTGAAAGGTGTCTTCTTGATCTAATAACTAGGAAGGTTTGGGCTGTTATTCTGTGCACTATCTGGTCAGCAAAGAAGGCAGTGTTAGCCCCACCTGGGCTTTCTCGAGGCATGGTGGCTTAGGGAAATCACAAAGCAAACCCAGGATGCATATAATTTTCTACTATTATTTGGCTGCCATGTGACTTGGGGTAGAAAAACAGCGCACCAGACATTTTTTTTTATCTATTGGCCTTCTACTTAAGCAGCAGTGAGCTAACTGGGAGCACAGTTGAAAAGACAGTGACAAGGGTGACAGGCACAGAAGCGTGAGAAGGGGCGAAGGGCAAAAGCACTGAGATTGCTATGAAGTGTCTATGAAGGGAGAAGCAGTAGGAGGAATGAAGGGCTTGCTGGCATGAGGGACCATAGACTGCAGCCAGCAATATAATGACATATCAGTATTTTTTGTCCTTGTTGCTGAACTTGCTGATATCACTTTCAGATCCTGCTATTTGAAAATGTACCATCAAAACCCAGGAAAAAAAAAAAAAAAAGAAGTATTTTTACCACAACAGTTATTTTTTCAGATATCTTACTTTTTTTGAAGAAAACATTGGAGAGTCAGTGAGAGTCTCCCTGCTGTTAGCTCCCATGTTTTTGGGCCACCCTCATGGCCTCCCACGCTGCTGCTCTTCCACGGACCACACAGTTAGTGAATGGGAAGGAGAGGCTAAAATACTGCCTGAGGAGGCTGGTCCTTCCACAATGCACAACATCATCCTGTCTTTTGGTCAGAAACAGAAAAGTTAAGACCTCCTTCAAAGGGGGAAATTGGTATTAGGACTGCTGAACTACTGTCCACAAATTGCTCTGTTCTAATTCATGATCAAGGGTGAACAAAAGCCAACAGCAACAAATCTTTTCAGCATGTATCTAGTATAGGGTTTTCTTGACCTTAAGTTGCATATACGTATAATGAATATTAAAGCTAAGCTGTGGTTTGAAACTGCTCTGTTTCAAGCACTTGTGTGCAGAAGGCATTTTTCTGCCTGTAAATAGTTAATTCTCCATATGAACCATAAATTAATGTGTCAAAACTGTAACATAAGTACATAACATAACATAACTGTAACATAAGTAACATAACTGTAACATATGCTCTTTTTGCATGGAGAGTCTCTTTGGCAATCCAGAAGTGACACATATGATAACTAAATAATACGGAGGATGCACCGATCCTTTGGTACAGCACTGCACACAGAAATACTCTCAGGTACTTTATAAAGTTGAAGTTGCTGAGTTTAATTTGATTGATGCAGCTCTGTGGCAGAAGAAAACGTCCAAACTTAGACCCAAGGATCTGACCCTGCATCTTTTGAGAGAGTATGCATGCCACCACTGGCAAATGTCGCCATTGACCCAGGCAGGGCAGGTAGAGCTCCTCAAAGCACCCATTCTTTGGCACATTTCTAATGCAAAGATACTGAGCCATATCATGCTACTGTGTCAGAACACAAACCTTCAGCAGCCACCTTGACCTGTGGTAAATCATGTCCCAAGGTTCTGAACACTTCAAAGACTGAACAGTATCAATTCTCTTGTCTGGGTGTATATCCAAATCTTTTTAGTGTCTAACTGTTTTAAGTAAGACCATAAAAGATGTTTTTCAGCTCATTTATTTTAGTGGAATTACTCTAAGCTTATAGTTATATGATTACAGTCAAGATCAGGTCCTACATAAACAGCTATTCAGACCATAAGACTTGAAAATACATTGTCAGAAGAAGAACATGCCAGAATGCTGCAGCAGTCCCTAATGAAATGCATCTCCTTCATAGATGTGACAGCTGCAGCCAATGCGCCTTCTGTCATGTTTAAAACCCTATAAATACTTCCAGGAGACTGAAAAGCAAAAAAAGAAAAAAAAAGATCGAATATAAAACCTAAAGATCCTGTAAATTTTTATTCACAGAGACAGATGAGCTTATGAAAAATTAGAATTGCATATTGGGTTTGCATCGCCAGATTTTGATAGCAGGGGGAATACAAGGGTGTCTTCTGTGAGAAGCTGCCCAAAGATTTCCCCATGTCCAACAGTGCCAATGCCATACGGCTCCAGGATGGACCCACAGCTGGCCAAGGCTGAGCCCATCAGCAACAGTGGTAGCACCTCTGGGATAACAGATCTAGGAAGGAGGAGAAAGAACTCTGTGCAACTTCGGTCAAAGAGAGGAGTGAGAATATGTGAGGAACAGCCCTGAAGACACCAAAGTCGGTGGAGAAGGAGAGGGAGAAGGTGTTCCGGGCACTAGAGCAGAAATTCCCTGCAGCCCATAGAAGGCCATACTGGGGCAGAGATCCACCTGCAGCCCCTGGAGGAACCCACACCAGAGCAGGTGGATGCAGACGGAGGAGGCTGTGATCCCATGGGAAGACCATGATGGGGGAGACTCCTGGCAGATCTGTGGCATTGTGGAGAGAAAAACCCACCCTGAAGCAGGTTTGCTGGCCTGTGGGAAGGACCCAAGTTCAGAAGTTCACAAGAAGTTCAGAAGTTCACAAGAAGTTCAGAAGGACTGTCTCCCAAGGAAATGACCCCACTCTGGAGCAGGTGAAGAGTGGGAGCAGCCTTCCCTGTTAGGAGTCAGGAGCAGTTAGGAGGTAGGGAAACTGGGAGTATAGTTGAGCCTAGGAAGAAGGGATAGGTCAGGCAGAAGGTGCTTTAAAGGTTTGGTTTTGTTTCTCACATACCCCACTCTGATTAGATTGGTTGTAAATTCAAACTAATTTCCCCAAGTTGAGTCTGTTTTTGCCCATGACAGAAATTGATGAGTGATCTCTTCCTGCCCTTATCTCACCAACCCATGACCCTTCTGTTTAATTTAATCTCCTCTGCCCAGCTGCAGAGGGAGGGATAGAGAGGCTTTGGTGGGAACTTGGCATCCAGCCAGGATCGACCAGCCACAAATGTGCATGGTTTGCTACCTTAATATTTAACATCTGCATGTCTACGTTTTTATAAATTCATCATATATATATGTCTACAAATTCTATGCTCAGATTTAGATTTAACCACTATAAGATAAATTGCCAACAATCAGGTAAACTGTCTACTTCCACCCTGTATGTGTGCAGCTCAGAGGTCTCGTACAAACTTACTTATTTTTTACTAATCATAGTATGAAAACAAGCAGAAGAAATATGATCTTTCAGGAGCTGAGACTTAGGTGAAAATTGGCCAGCAATAATAAACACGCTCTTCACCTGTAATGATGGTACGTTTCCTCAGGACTGGAACACAGTGACATGATGGTATAAGGGAAAATTGTCCTAGAAGATCATGTTTTAAACTATATATGGATTAACTGCAGGTTTAAGTTACCATTGCTGACATTGGAGAATTTAGGATGAAAATACTGCTGGTTTAAAACCTGAAAGAAACAAAGCATATGTTATACCTAAACGGACTAATTTTCACCTAATAAAAGAAATGTGTAACTACTCACTTCACTGAATTTACATTTTATTTGCACTTCAGAGGCCTTAAACTCCCTGTGGAGCAATGCATCTGAGAATCATCTTGTATAGAAGGTTAGACAAAGGAAGAGGCTTTAATGTTTTATGGCAGTCATGTTAAGGAAACTACTTTCATTAGCTCTACAGACAGATTATGCATTTCAGGGCTGTTTTGTTTTATATTTTGAAGTATCGTAACTCAGGACTTCCTCTGAGAAAAGTTCTGAAAATGCAGATTAAATGCCTCAGATGAAACAGTACAAAAGAGAACAATTTGTATCAGTGGAGAAGATTACGAGTATGTCCTCAGGTAAAATGCCTTGTGAATTTATATTTCCCGTGGAATTCCTTTCACTGTTCCAAGATAATATTGTTCCATTTGCATTACAGTCTGTGCTGTATGTGGAAAGTATGAAATAGGAGTTCTTTCCACCTGCACCACAAACTAGAAATTTTGCTGCTTCTGTTCTTTACACCATGAGTGACTCTGCTTTTTTTTTTTAAATTCAATTAGTGGTGGCACAAAAATGCTATTAAGAATATTAGCCTTTAATAAAATTGATCTCTCAAGTAATCCTCTTGCAGAAGTGTATTTTCAATCATTTAAATCTCCTGTTTATTTAGAAAACCAGACATTTTGAACAGACACTGCACATTCTTGAGTATTCCTGAGCTAAATATGTGGATAACAGAGTTAACATGCATGGCTGTTAAGAAAACTAAAACTGTTTAGGAATTTCTTCAAAATATGGCAGTGTGTCTTGTTCAAGCATAGAAGTTTGGAGAAGTTTGGACTCTTCTCAGCATTTACAGCAACAGATAGCACTCAAGGCAAAGATTAACAAAGGTCAGAGGAAAATGACCACAAGGGCATCATCAATTTGTAGAAGACAGGAGGACAGGATTCAGATCCTGATCATGACATTGAAATGTAGGTGTCTATATGTAGATTTTATGCTCCCATTAGTCGGTGAAGCTCTACTCAGTACAGGCAGGTGTTAGCCAGGCAGGTAGTCACCAGGTGCCAGCTTCAGAGTGAGTTGAATCACTATCAAGAACTTAACAAAAATATTACCTGATTCCTCTAGAATTTTCTTTTTTTTTTCTTTTTATAAGCCTTGAAGAGTCTGTTATGTACAGGTCACAAGCTGACATGGGAAAGCTCCATCTGTATTAGAAAACTGTATTTATCTTTGATTTCTCTCTGATACTGAGGTATGGAATGACCTTATTTGTCCTGTATTGAACAGTCCTACCCTGCCAAATACAATGGATACATCTAGACTGATATTGTCAGTGGTTTCTGGTGTCTGCTAGCTGACAAACTATGCCCAGGAATTGTGAAGCTGGTAATTATATTAAGCCAAAACTGTACCAGGACAACTGAATAAGTACAGACTTCAGATCCAGTGATGGGGAACACTCCCTGGTATTTTTTAATTTCCTAGCATGAACAGGGCTACTAGGTATGAGCATTCGGAAAAGAACTAATTTCCAATCCGAGCCATCTTCCTGTCTGTTTTAGGAACCAATGACCACTCTGCAATAGGGTTATCACAGCTTTTATCCTGTACGTACATTCAGTGGTCTTCTCTGGTCCATGTATCTTAGTGAGCATAAAATAAGTCAGCCTTTGAATGTCATCAAATATGTATTGCAAACAAAGTTTTTGGTTGTGCCTCCAGCTGACTGGGAACAGTTGAACCCACCGAGGCTGAAGGTTAATGTCTATATGGCTATTCATTAGTCATAGTCTGGAAAGAAAGTAAGGCATCTGGCCATGAATCTGTTACCGGACTCTGAACAAAGGCCTCCCTGGGTAACCCAGAGGTTTTTCGTCCTCTATGTTCAAACCAGCCTATAGACAAGACTCACCACATCACCTCTTACTTGTCAGTGGCAAAGGGAAAGATTGCGGTAGCCGAGTTTGAGACCTTCGATTTCCCTTCCCCATTGTCCACCCCCAAAGATTTTAAAATTATAGAGGTGGAAAGCCAACAAGCGTTTGCGAATCAATTTGGCAATAAACATATTCCAAAACACACAAATAATTTTAGAAACTGGGAATTCTTCTTTAGATAAAAATCATCTAAGGCACAATTTAAAATATTGCTTTCTTAGCTTAAAATAATCCTCATCAGGCCAAAGCTACAGTAACTGTTGAGCTATGTACTGAGATGATTTGTCAAACTGATTTTCCTCAAGCTCATCACAATCCCACAAGAAGAGAACTGCAGGCACTTGGTTCACATTACAAGGACCTAACCTTAGTAGCACTAATGCAAGTTGCATTTGCTTTACTTGCATTCAGCTGTTACCAAGCTTTGTTGCACCTCAAGCAATAAACCCATTTATGCACCTTATAAATGCTTTAAATCCTTAGGAAATGCATGCTAAGAGAATGAAACGGTTTTTAAATTGTGGAGCTTATTTCCTAAAGGTTCTGTGAATGTCAAAACTGTCAACGTATTCAAAAAATATAAGATACAATCTTGACAGATATCCATTGATGGATAGTAAACATGATGCTCTAGATAAAGTTTTGTCTCATAAGGTTCTGAACCAGATTTAGTATCTGGATTTTAGTACATGTGCCAGCGAAAAGGTTATTCTGGTGCTTTGGTGTTCCCGGCAAAAACTACTGGCCTCTGCTGAAGTCAGCCTTTAGATTGTTGATACATGGTCATGCTTACCTTATTCCCTAAGCAAAACAGCATTGCCTTTATCCACAGACCCCTTTTCCTCACATTTCTAACAGTTCAGTAGTCCCACTAGCACTGTAACAAAATTCTATTAAATCAGTATGTATTTGCGTGTTGTAATATATCAGAATATATTTATTCATAGTGTAGCGGTAAAAGAAAAATGTTATTTGGAGGAATTCTGAGTCACTTCTGAGCAAGTTGCTTAACTCGAAACACACTAAGTAGCAGTGTCATAGGTTGGCCATAAGTTCCTGACAGGACTAATGGCCAGTTAGTTCTGAGTATTGGGGTTTGGATAAACCTATGGTAGAAACTGGATACGCTTCCAGATCCCATATTTAAAACAGGAGAAAGCCGTGAAAAAAGTCTCTTTTGCTTCCGGATTTGAACAGGTAACTGGGGAGCCGGCGCGGTCCGGCGGGGCTGGGCCCAGCCTGGCCAGGGCGGCTCAGCTCGGCCCCCACTGCAGTGTGGACTTTAAAAATGTTGCTGCTGTTGAGCCCGCCAGCTCCGCGGGACCCCAGTGGGGCCAGGCCGAGCCGGGCCCCGCTCAGACCACAAGCCGCCGAGCCGTCCTGCCGGCGTAGCAGGAGCTCATGTGTCTGAGAT
>VZTG01001540.1:1362274-1391166 GCA_013397845.1 Melanocharis versteri
GGGATGAAGCGTTCAAACTGCAGACACGAGCAAAGGCACTTGTGCTAAAGCCAGCAGATGTTGAAGTGACTGTGATCCAATGAGAAGCTTGAACTGAGAGAGGTAAGAGTGATGAAGACCCTTGTCCCAGGGAAGAAGGGGAAGATCTCTGTTTCCAGAGATGAAGATGATCTCAGAGATAATGAAGAGAACCTTTGCTTCTGAACAGCTCATTCTTAAAAGTGTAACCCGTGGGCCAGTGGCCCACAGAGGTAGTTGTGGGAAGACAACCAAATGTGGGAGGGACCTTCACAGTGCAAGCAGATTTCCACCCGGGCGGCTGCTTTGCTGTGACTTTGAAGCCATGAGAGAACTGTTTCTTGTGGAAAGGTCTCCATGGCATGGCAGAGGAAAATTCTCTCTCTAAATGAACTGAAGAAAGACTATTTCAGAGGTGGTAAACTGACTGAAGGGTCCAGGTTTGGTCTCTTTACGTTGTCAGTGGGAAAGGAAGGATGGGAGGTGAGGGGGAGGAGAAGTGTTCTGAAGGTTTATTCTGATTATTATTATTTTCCTTTTAGTTCTGTTAATAAAATTTTCTTTATGCTCTTTAAAGTTTTGAGCCTGCTTTGCCTCCCCCTAATCCGTATTTCACAGCAGAAACTGAATAGATGATCTTAGTGGGTGCAGTGGTGTTTAGCTAGTGCCCAACCCACTACAAGCAGTTTTTTTCAAAATAGTTTTAATGACTTGAAAGCTCAGGAAGTTAAAACTGTTTATCTCACGCCACTTAGGAGCAAAGCTTCCATGGTGTACCTCGAAGACATGCACACACCATCTACTCTCGTTGCCATCATCCAAATGAATGTTTCTAAAGTACAGCATGTTCTAGGCATAACAGCAACTGCTTTTGGGGGAGCTCCTCCAAGGTGTCTATGTGAACTATACATCATCACTCTGCCAGAGCCCTGAGGAAGAGCTGGTAATTTCTTTATTTTTGTAGCCTTCTAGCAAGGCTAATCAAAGGTCCACTTCTTCAAAAATATATCCATACTTCTTGAAAACATAACTCACAATCTTTTTTGTAATTTCATATAATGTGATCAGCTGGAGACTTCAAGAGCTCTTCTGGCACCAGGCTTAACCCCAGGGTTATGTTATTCTTATTCCACTGCTGATTATGAAAAGCCAAAACAAATACGTAAACTGAACAGCTTTTGTCATTGATTTCATTATTGTAATCTCTACTCCAGTTGCTCTTGTAAAATAATGAATCATCACCAACTTACTGTAAAAGAATATGTTCTTTCTGCACCAGCATGATTTTCATGGCAAGAGCCTATTCATTCTGAATTGTTAGTATAATCTTCTGCACATTTTTATGATTACACTCTTTTTCAGAAGGTTTTATGTTGAATCTTGGCAGCAGTAGTAATGAAAAAAGGCTAGAGATGTTTCCAAAACCCAGATTTTTACAGTGTGTTTGAGACTGATGCCACTCTGTTCTTGTGGGGTAAATGCATGGATTTACCCACTGCTGCTTTTGTCATCAATGGGTAAGTGGGAGATTGCAATCACTGGTGAAACATCTCATAGATGGAAGTGTCACATGTAAAAGTCACACCTGCATGTTTTGTATAGTTTGCACAGTTTAACTCAATATAAACCAATGTATAAGAAAATCTCACAGTTTTTTGTGTAAAGTCCCAATCCTTTTTTATATGATTTCCTCCTTTTCTGCTGTGTGATCAACTTACATTCTAAAATATATTTGAGAGATTTAGGCACTTAAGGCATAATAACTCTCAAAGAGCCATAAGAACCTAGAAGGCAGAAGTCATTGCAGAGAGAGACAAACTGGGTTGATAAAGCCCTTAGAATACTTTGAAAATGCAATATTTGCCGCTGTTGTTTACTATTATTCTAATCACTTGTCACTTTGTTTTGACACTTGAGGTGAAATAGATCTGCATATCACTGCAGTCATCTACATCTAAATGGTCAGAAAGCCAGGTGCTATTCGGGTATATTTTATTTATTTTTGATCTCTACTATAAAATTCCTATAAATAAGTCTTACAAATCATACAAACCTTTCCTTAATTATAAGGAGAAATAAGAGTGACTAGGTCAGATGTCATTGACTAAAACTTTCACCTTACATTCCACCACACTTTTGAACTATGCTGTCATATTCAACAGTCCTTGGAAAATTTCATCAGACAACTATTATGAAAAAACACCATAATGCAGAGGTAAAGGACCAGACCAAGTTCAGAAGGAAAGTCACTAACATGAATGAAAAGAGAAGTCAAACCAAGAATCCTGAGCAAGGAATTTGCTGGCAATCCCACCAGTCTGAAATGGGATTGTGAGATATTCTGTTCAAATCAAGATATACAGAACTACTGAGGGCTAGGCACTGCAGTAAGTGCAAATTAAAGAGTGTGAGAAGCTGTTTCATCTAACATCCAACTCCAAAAACACAGGCTTAACGGGTTGATCGAGCACTTGAATTTTCATTTCATAGGTACATGGTGATTTTTCAGTGGTGGGGAAAGGAGGTATGTAGAATTATTAAAAACATTTTCCAGTCATATATAGAGCTTGCAGAGAAGAAATTTCTACAAAGCTTTTCGATAGTATTTTATCACCTGACACAGGATATTATTTTTAAAAATATAGTGCTCATGATTTTTGGTCCTCAACCTTCAAAACAATTATAACACAAAACTTGGGCAAGTGAGTTTAAATTCTAAAATGTCTATAGCTACAAAATCTGCTGAGGAGAATAGAAAAGTATCTGCAGTTTGGGTACAGCTAGCTCAGTTCTCTTACTGACATCAGGTCATGTTTGGCCATGGAAATATTGACACTACACAGAAAATATTATGAATGCACAGATCATGGCAAATTACAACACACACAAATGTGCCATCCTGTGAATGCATGGATTACAGGAGAAGTCTTAGTCTACAAGAATGTACTGTAACTCTTTCATGAACTCAATTTCCTCCCATGGAGGAACACAACATTACTGTAGCACCTACTTGCAGTGTGCCACAGTTGCATACATCCTCTAATCTTTAGCAAGCAATACATTTTAGATTTCTTACAATAATTTTCATTTCAGCCAACTTCGTTCCAACACAGGAAAAGAACTTTCTACAAGTCTGACCTAATTTTTCGGGTTTGTGCATGGTTATGTGGGAAAATCCCGTTTTTGTGGAAAACTGTCTGTAGAATCCTACGGCTATTTAGGGAAAAAGCTTCCTGGATTGTCACCAAAAAGTTTAGATTAAGTGCAAGACAGAAGTAAGCTGACTCAGATTTTGTGGATGTATCTAGGCCCTGCCTAACTGGCTTTACAGAACATGGGATCAATCCTTGGAGGCATATCTACATTGATGCTGAAATCCAAGGCCCCTGACATTTGCAGTTCTGAAATACACTGCCTCCCTCTCCTCCTATGCCCATACACCCTTATGGCATGTAAACCAAGTAAAAGTCCCTAGTCAGCAAGCTACAAGGGTTAGTCACTGCAACACAGAGCAGATTGATCCCCAAGGACTTTTACTATCCTTAACTACATCTGAGCTACCATTGTTAGGACCAGCAGGGAATGCCAAAATCTTGAGACAAACCAATAAATCATCAAATGTGTTTCCTGTTTGCTCGTTTTTGACCCCTTCAACTATTGTCTTTTTGAGGTCCAAGCCATACCTGCTCTTCATAAAATTTTCAAAGTCATATTAAAACCTGATTATATTTAACAGATTCTGAGTCAGAAAACCATTTGTATGCAGAATGACATAGTGAAAATCTGAAGTAGCTTCACTAATTTCCCACTGTTCCCATCCTGCTGACATTTTTGTTGCCTGGAGAAAAAACCCAGGAAAAGCTCTTTGGATTAGCTCTTTTTTGAATTCAGAAGGAAAAAAAAAATCACATTTTGTATTACTTAGTCTGTATAATTAAGACAATTAGATAAAAAAATCCCACCAGAGGATAAGGAAACAACATTTCTGTACTGAAGAATAAGATACTACAAAAATTAGCTGCATACTTCTTTACAAATGCAGGTGTTGTTTTCCAAAATTTCTCTCCAACACAAGCTGTAGCCACAAAACCAATGAATGGGAAACTTGTTAAAGGCTGGGACATGTCCAGGGAGAACATCTGAACCTAGGAGCTTAGAAGGCTTCATTATACTCATAATTCATATAGGTCAATGACTGCAGCCTGAGTGCACATGAGCCCAAGTGGTTGATCTCCACAATATAAACAAAATCAAGGTTTTCCATTTGGAGGATTCCTGAAGCTCTTACAAGGAAGTGGAGATGGTCAGGCATAGAAAAGTCACTTCTACGTCATGGAATGAGGAAGAGGTGGGGAATTACGTAAAGCCAGGTGTCAAAGGAATGAGGAGTAGCAGAGGGTCCTTAGACACCTGTGGAGAAGTCAGGCAACCTGAGATTGCTGCTCCGTTTCTCTCTTGTTTTTTCCTGGAATCTGACTCTGGGATACATATGCCAACTAGATGGCAGTGCCTTATAAAATCACAGTAACATAATAATTTATGTTAGAAGGGATCTCTGGAAATCATCTGATCCAAGCCCCATTCAAAGCAGGGCTGACTTCCAAATTAGGCACAGATGCAATGGTGAACAAGGCTGCTCAGAGACAAATCCAGATCACTTTTTTGGAGATTCCCCAGTCCATCCTCACAACCAGTTCTGTAGAAAACACTAGAAGCTCAGCTGTCTCCTCTGCCCTTCCAGCTGTGAGCACCTTTCTCAAACACACACCTCCTTCTACCTCGTTCTTCAGAGCTGCCTAACTTTCTGCTAATTGGTGATGCTGCCGCAGAGCTGAGTAGTCTCTGTGATCACTGCCCAACTCTTCACATAATAGAATCATAGAATGGTTTGTGTTGGAAGAGACATTGAAAATCACTTTGTTCCAACCCCCCTGCCATGGGCAGGGACACCTTCCACTAAACCAGGTTGCTCAAAACCCCATCCAATTCAGCCTTGAACACTTCAGGGAGTGGGGCATCCACAACTTTGCTGGGCATCCTGTTTCAGTGCCTCACCACCCTCACAGTATAGAATTTCTTTCTTATAGCTAACCTAAAACTAACCTCTTTCAGTCTGGACCTATTGCCCTTTGTCCTACCACTGCATGTCCTTGGTGAAAAATACTGTCATTGTCTAAAAATCCTCTAGGTAAAAAATAAAGTAGAACAAAATCTATGCATTGCTTATATCAACACTGAAGAAATCAGAGAAACAGAAGGTGCAGATTTTAAAAGAGACATGTGTGAGGGAACACAAGCCCCTGAATCTTCCTGTGATTATTCCTGTTTGGCCAATATAGTCTTGTGAACCATTTCCTTTAACAGGTACACAGAAGATATTCTACATGATAAGATATAACTGCCTGACTTCTACAAATACTTGACTAGTACCTCTATACTACTGCCTAATTATGCTAATTAATATCTGCGCTTTTAACAAAAATTATATTCTGAGGAATAGCAATTTTTCAGTCGCCATTATAAAACTGGCTGACAGCTAAAGGCAAGTAGTTGTTGTGCCATGGGGAAAACACAATTTTATTAATGCATTGGGACTGGGACGAGACCAGGCTGAAAATTTCTATGATTTATTTTTATGATTTATTTCTTAATTCTTTATTTGAGTGAAAATGTTGAAAAGTTAGGTTACTGTAGTATGCAGTAAATAGGGAAGGTAGAGTCTTTGCTTGTGTCTGAATACATACATAATGCTAAAGGAGACTTTTGTTTTAGATGTTTTTCTACTTTCCAAAAATAAAAGAAGTCTTCAAATCCAATAAAAACCACTCTGCAGTAAACAGGTTTTGTAAAAATACTGTTTTTTTCATTTATTTTTAAGAATAAGTATTTGAAACTAGAGACCTAATAATCTCCCTAGCCTGAATATATTTACTGAATCGGTAGCCCGAACACTTCCAGGCCAAAGTGCACTCACTCATTGCTTACTCAATACAGAATTCAACTCCTCTGACCAAGATGTCAAAAAGAGAAATCAATAAAACTTGCACTACTCGAAACAGACAAATCATGAACAGAGGAACCATTCTCTGCCTGTTTAAGAATAAGTCTCTTAAATATCTGAGAAGAAGGAAATACTGCATGAGTAATAGAAGTTTAAAAGAATTTCCTGGCTACAGTTTATACAACAAATATAAAAATAATAGGTTATATTTTAACAAGCAAAATGTGAGACAGCCTGACATATGGTGATGATGTTAAAGCCTGGACCTCCAACCCCAGAGTTGTGGTAGGGAAACCCTGAAATCGGAGTGTCTTTTTTATTCTTCCAACTCCAATAATTTACTTCTAAAGTTCATGTAGTCCAGTGATTGTTTGCATGAGTAGAAGTCTCCAAAGGCCTTATTTTCCATGCAGTCTCACAATGTCTTTTGCAGGCTTGGTGTGGAAATTTGCAACACCCTGTTCTTCCATGGTTTCATTGCTAACAATGTGGTTTACTGATGAACAGCTGTAAGTGTCTGACAATTTGGAGAAGGGCTGTGCGTGCCACTTGCTCTGAATAAAGGCTATCTCTGTGCTACCTGCTTCTTTGCTGACTGTATATCTTTGTAAAATAAACTGTTGACAACTTTAGAGAGTGGTGCTTCTGGAAAGTCTGTAGCAGTTGACAGGCTGGATGGGCAGTGCTGCATTTCTTTTTCAGAAAGTATAATTTGCAGGAAATGGCCTAAAATTTCCAAAGTGACTAGAGGGATTTTGAGTGCTGCTTTTTTATTCTTTCTTTTATTACTTTCTTTTTATTCTACTTTCTTTTTTCTTTCTTTCTCTCTCCCTCCTTTTTTTTTTTTTTTTTTTTTTTTATTTTTTCATTTTTTCATTTTTTGTATCTGTCCAGCCTGTGAAATTTAAAACTCTCTTTGTTCTTAGAAAGGAACAACTTAGCCAGCACTGGGACAAAAATCTGTTCATCTTTCAAATTAGATGCTCACAAAGTCATGCTGCCCAAAACACTTTTTACTTTTTTTATACAAGGTCAAAAAATCTCATAAGTGTCAAAGCAGACTTACTGAAGTGCTCACGACATTGGTTCATTGGAGTAATGTGACTCCATCTCATGAGCAGCAGTCGTCCCCAAACTGCTCCCGTGTGGGTCACTCTTCCACGGGCTACAGTCCTACAAGGACAGGCTGTTCCTGTGGGTGCCCCCTTCTCCACGGGCCTCCCATGGGCTCATAGCCCCCTCCCAGGCATCCACCTGCTCTGGCGTGGGCTCCTCCCCCACGGGCTGCAGGTGGATCTCTGCATCCCTGTGGATCTCCACAGGCTGCAGGGGCACAGCTGCCTCACCATGGGCTGCACCAGGGGCTGCAGGGGAAACCCAGTTCCAATGCCTGGGGCAGCTCCTGTCCCTCCTTCTCCGCGGACCTTGCTCCTCTCATATTTTCACCCCACTCTTCTCTGGCCACAATTACAACTGTGCAATACTTTTCTTTCCTTTTTCTTAAATCTGTTATCACAGAGGCGTTACCAGCATTTCCAATTGGCCCAGCCTTTGCCAGTGACATGTCCATCTTTGGAACTACCAGGGAGTGGCTCTGCTGGACATGGAGGAAGCTCCCAGCAGCTTCTCACAGAAGCCACCCCTGTAGTCCACCTGCTACCAAAGCTTGGCCATGCAAACCCAATACACCACTTTATTCTCATGTGATTATAACCTAACAAATATGACGCAATATTTTATAACAGTTTTATAATATTGCATGTTATAATGTACTGTAGTAAGGAAAATAAGTTAATCTGAAAGATATAATCATATATAGTATAATTGTATAAAGAAGTAAAAATATATTAATATTATAACATTATGTTTTATAATGTAATATAATGCATACATATATATATATATATGTATATATGAAAATCTGGATATGTAATACCTTTGAAATCCTTAGCATAATTGGACAAATAGGCTATAATGGTAAGCTAAACATTTCAAACATCTTGAGGCCAGCAGTGCAGCTTGATGTAATTTATCCTATTGAATTGACCTACCTTCCAGAACAGGGTGGTCACGTTCAGGCTGCCTTTTAGATATGGTCCTTGGTATATGCTTGCTTCTGAGTCATGCCTAGGAGTAGTTTTGCCCGACATGACCACACTAGGGACCATTTTTATTAGTTACACATGTGCCAATAAAGTTGAAAAATCAGACAACTTCTCTCCCCCACTTCATGTTTTAGATAAGATTGCTGAGATATTTAACCAATTCTCCTGGCAGATTTACAGGGTTATGGCACCCTGCTTTAACTATTGCACCTCATATAATTTCCATTTTACAGAGTAGACCAGTACCCCTACTCATGATTAAACAACATGCTGAATGAATATGTCATAAAACAGCACAGTGCACCTGATTCTTTTTCTTCAATGTATTTTTGAAAGACTGCTCTTACTCAGATGTTGATGCTAGCAGAAAGAAACCTCTGCTGGAATGACATGTTTTAGATCCCCATTACCATTCTCATCACAGACTTGATTATGATAATTGTCACACTCATCATGACCTACAATTATTTACATTTTGTGCTGCCATGTTGTTTAAAGAATCACGTCATTGAGCACATTATAGTTGTGTTCAGGTAACATACCTGAAATTTCAGGTCTCAAAGAGTTCTCTTCTAAGGCTGTGGGAAGAAATAATAGTCAGAGATAAAGAAAATGGCAGTAGAAACAAGAAAATTGTGATAAACAGTTTTAATGGCTGTCAGTCACAGCACACCAGCTGCTAGTGTTTAGCCAAAGGCCTGATACTTCAACTACTTATTCTCCTATATAAACCTAGTGAACTGAGCATCCACGGGGTCAGGACCCCTGCTTGCATTTTTTTACGGCTCTCTGGGGAGCTATGAATTCCACGGTGTTCATGTTCTTAGCAAATCTCCGTGACTTTCAACGTGTTGAGATATTTGTGGATTGCTGGACGTGAAAGTAATCAGCTGTGCTAAATTCACTGAGAACCCTTGAGTGCTGCCAATTTAAACTTTAGGCTGAACAGAGAGTTGATAGAAGTAATTCAGCCAAAAAAATTCTGTGGCAGTATTGTTCAGATTGTATTTCTGTTCATTTGTTAAGTATTGACCTCCTTTGTTTCTGGTGCCAGAGAGAACCACTAAACCTAACTTTCCTTCAAAGTGCAGGAAGAATGAAGGTAGTTAAGAATTGTGAAATTCATTTGGATTTCTTAAGCCTTTCTTCAGTAAGACAACTATCATGCTTGAAAGGTACTACTCTTGCTGGCATGTTTGTTGTAAAATAAGATTTATCTTTCCTTTAAGAGAAGGTTAGTGATACTCATCTTTTTTAGTAATTCTCATTACTTTTATGAATCATCCTGAAGATCAGCAAAAAACAGTACTTCTGCTGTTTTTTGTTCTTTAGTCTTTATGCCTGGAAGAATGATTTGCATGTGATCCTATGTTGCAGCTCTGCAGTATTTCTTAGGCTCAGGCTAGATTCAATTTGGGAACTGTCAGCAAAAAGTTCTGCATTTTGGCGCTGGAAAAAGACCCCTGATCATTTTTTAATTCTCTGCTAACTCTAAAGATACAATGACAAAGGGAAGCATGTAGGGTGAGATTTATGTCAACTAATTTGAGGTGTTTTAAAGTTTAACCCTAAAATCTAAACAGTCGCTCCCTTTATAGTGATCAACAGGCACTTTCAAAGGACATTTATTCTAGCATGTATTAGATATTTATTTTTAGAAGAAATTGATCTGATTTGATATCCAGAGGTACCTATTGTGTAAAAGGACTATAAAGGGACCCAAAGCACAGTTAGCATTTACCTGGGACTTGGAGGTAACTTTTTATTTATGCTTGGGTAATGTATCCTTCTCTTAACACCTGTCAGAATACTTTTGTATCTCATGGATCAATATCTGAGAAATAAATAAATGGGAACCATAGGAAAGGTTTCTTATTCTTGTAAAAAAATAGGAATAATGGTTCTAGAAAATATTCTTGCCATCTTACGGATGTTTTCATTCTCCTGAATTTCACCTGTTATATATAGTCAGATGAAGTCATAAGCATTAAAAGACTCTCTTTTTATGAACAAACTTTATTCAGTATGGGGTTTTTAATCTTTTCCATCTCAAAATATCTCATTCTCAACATTAAGTGAGAGCTGCAATTTTTTTCTAGCTCTTCACTGATACCTGAAGCTTAAGTGGACTTCTGGACTAAGGATCATCAGGACACAAAACACCAAAAGAGAAAGTGAAGTTATGGTTCACTCCCCAGAGTTCACTTGGTTCCCTCCAAATTGTTCCATTTAACCTCCAAATCCGTCTGCAGGCTAGCAATCTAAAGCACTGCTTTTTAATGCTGTGCTCCAGTCTACTCTGTGCCTGGAGAAATGGCATGGATATGAAGTTACTCTTAGCCTACTGCAAAGCAGGGTCCCTCACTCCTTGGCACATCACAGTTCTTTCAGTTTGACAGCCAGGGCAAGTCTTCATTTAGTGATTTCTGTACTCAGGATGCTATTTTGTGATACAAAAGTTGTGCTGCTGTGTCACCCGGCCAACAAACCAGAAATTCTATAGCTAGATTATTTTTGGTTTCACTCATTATTTTCACATAGCTAATAGGATTAAAAATGTGCTGCTGTACTGAAAACAAATTCTTCTAAGATACAGATAATGTCAGAGACACATAACAATAATCTAATTAAGCATGCTGGATGATCAAAACTGACCTGATGTAGATTTTGGTTTCTGCAGAATTCTGAACATTAGGAAAAAACCGGAATTATGTTTCTAAGTTGGAATTCTCCCATTATATTTTCAATTGCTTTTGTTCTTTTTTGGTCCACTTTCTCTCCTATCTCTCCTTAAAACAATTTACCAAACGTCTGTTTTACATATTGGTTTTACAGTTTCCTGTACCCCTTATTGACAAGGATTGAAAACAACAAGTAGATAACCTGGAAGGTGTTCAGAGGTGCTGCAAAGAACCCTGTGCCTTGTGTTTATGCCCTAATAACTCTGTTTTGATGAAGTGGTGAGAACCATATGGACCTTTAAAGCTGGGATTGGGAGGGAAGGTCAGGTCGTCAGGAAAGCTGTGGTCCTTTTACCCTCTTCAAGCACAGAGTCTGTTTCATGGCCTGGGGTTATTGAAGCCTGTTCCCTGGAATGATATGAGCCTAGACTGATTCTAGTGTCTTCTGGTTTGGGTTTGTGATTCACAGTTTAGGCCCATAATATTTCAAGTTTCTTGTTTACTGTCAGAGAGTTTGGTACTTTTGACCTTCCCTATGTGGAACTGAAAGCAGCCTTACAGCTAAAACAAACTTGAAGGAGTGGACAAAAAAAATTGTCAACAGTGTAGTGAATTTACTGGCAAGGGAATGTGAACCACATTCCACAGGGGCTCTGTAAAATTTTTAACTAGTTGTATGCTTACCTTGTAAGTGGACAGTAAACAGTCGCAGTGTAAGTAAGACCTGGGGTAGGTTTCCTTCCAGTCTATGCATTGCCAGCAGTGATATTAGTGCTTTCATATCCTGACAAGTGGATAACTGGTTTTAGAGACTAGACTTCCATAAAGGAGCAGACATCACTGTGAGCTGTGAAACACTGGGATCACGTTAATGCAATCACAACTTAATGGGGAGAAGTCTTAACATTAGCTATGATGTACAATGTACAAAAAGAGAATGTAGATTGAGTACTGCAAGTAACTGCAAGTCTGGAAAGAGGCAGAAGTAGAGTTTTGACACAAGCACATTTGATACATAAATTATTGAAAAAAGTGAAGTGTTGCTAAGGAGAGAGGTAGGGAAGCTGACTGAGTGTGAAACCTCCAAACTTCTTAAAAGCAAAGCAATAACATATATAAGAAAGTGAAAATGGGTATGAAACTGATTTTTTTTCCTAACAATTCTTTCAAGAACTGTAGTCATCCTACTTTTAACATTCCTTATGATTAATGAATTACATTAATAATAGGTAAATACACCTGCTTCTTACATGTAACAGTCACATTTAAATTAGATTTAGTCCAGGTTTGCAACATATCAAATACTCAGGGTTTTTTGAGAATGAATTGTGCTTACCATTACAGATTACATACTGGAATAAGATACTGATATCAGAAAACACATCAAAGGCACTTGTGGAGCAGAAGGCTGAGAGCATCCACTGTAGGCATACCACGCCCTTTTTGTGGTTCACTACTGCTGAGCAGCCCTTTCACACAGGGTTGGCTGGTGGTGGTTGTAAGGTTGGTTGCTGTGGGGTGTGGTTTCCACCTCTCTGATCTGTTTTAGATAAAGCAGGAGCAGCAAAAGGAACGCTTGCCCAAGGACACCTTGTTGCTAGAGCTGCCAACCTTGTGGGAAACAGCTGTCATTGGATTATTTCTCAGGATTTGGCTGGATGGCAATACATATGAGTTGGGCTTGCATTATAATTTTACAGTCAGCCTTAAACAATTGACTCTTCAATGAATTTCCCCCAGATAGTATCACCAAGAAGGATGATGGACTAACCTTGTTAATATCTGTGTGAGTAAATTTATTGGCTGCTCGGGAGCTGACTCTTCTTCTGAGGTGGAAACCAGGAATTGAAAAAGGAGTTAAAAAAGAGTAAGGGAAGGGCTAAAAATATATAATAGGAGAAGCAAGAAGGAAATTACAGTAGAAAATAACCCTGAACGAGAAGATCTTGTTGTAAAACTTGGTTTTTTGACTCATATTTTAACAACAATGTGAGGTTCACTACATGGAATTCTTTGATATAGAACTGATGCTTAGGCCAAAAGTATTTTTACTTTTTAAAAGAACTTCCAACTATCTGTTCACTGTAGATACACAAAGAATGAATCTTCTGTTGCTGAGCTGGAACCAAACTTTAATATCTGGGGTGGAATATATATATCTTATCTCCCTGGCCTGTCTGGCTCACATACCGAGTTACTGGCCCAGGTAATTTAACATTCTGAAAGGGAAGCACACATGACACAAGCACGGAAGACTTTGTTCTGATTTAACCTCAGATTAGAATGCGACCCCTACACAGATCCATAAAAATATCATGCTTGGAAAACTCTACATGTTTTCAGGAGAGTTCTGGGTTTTTTTACAAACACCTGTCGACGACCTTCCTCATTTCCTAAGAACTCACTGATTTCCTAAATTGTATAATTTCCCACTGCAGGTTTTAATTCATGTACCATATTTTATTTTTGGCTTAATCTGGGAAATATTAGAAAATTATGATTAAGCCTTTTTGATGATAATGATTACTTCACAGCAGCTGCTTTTCTTAGGCTTTTGTCCTCAGTTACTTTATCTGCTTTGGCCTTCCTTGTTAAAGGTAATTCCTGTCTTCTGAGAGTATAATTGTGAGGAAAATTAAAATGAATAGTGATTTTATATATTACCTTGGCTTATTATTTTTTATTTGATTAAAAGTTTGTACTGCTTTGATGAAAATGTTTTTTGCATATGATTTTCAGTTGCACCAGTACAGCTGCATTATTTTTTTTTTTACCACCATATTTTGAACACAGGATATTTGTCTCTTGACTCTATTTTCATGTGTTATGTAAACGAAAAGGTTTTCTTTTCTTCTGAAAAACATAAGGACTGAGGACAACCCTACAAAACCAGTAAGAATGTATCTCACCACCTAAGTACTCCCACTGAAGTTTTAATACACATTTAGAGCCTGGTCTTTTACTGAGAAGTTATGTGGAAGTGAGAGTGTGAAACGTCTTCTTAAGTTTGTTAAAATGCTTTGGATGCATTGTCTCAGAAATATAGTAAGGAACTCATGTTGCGTTTTAGTTTAGTCACAGTTTAGTTGGCCTTTGGAGTCCCTTGTTACAAAAAGGGAAAGTTTACAGGACAATATTGACTTTAAAACCACTGGACAGTAAATGTATTTCTCCCATGTGTGTTTTAGGGAATTTCAGAATATCTAACCTTATGTTAGATAAAAAATCTCATAGACTCATATGGAGTCTATCAATAGGTTATACCAAATTTACTATGGATTATATGTCAGCAGAAGGAATTAAAGTTGATGAGAAGTAGTATATATTTATGGGATTTATGTGAGTTTTATGCAAGTTTGTCACAGAAGGTTTTAGCAGGAACTCTTAACTAACTTTATGTGGATTGGAATCTATTAGGTTAAGTAAACCATCTAGCAGTCATACTTATAAAAGTTATTTTCTGACTCACAGTCACAATGCTGGTACAATATTTATATACACAGTAAGCAAAACTGGTAGCATTAACATGTGGCTGTAAAATCTTCTTGGCATCCATAATTGTAAAAAAACTTAGGCAACTCAGCTGAAGTGACTGAAAGTATGCACTGAAGTATTGTAACAGCTAAAAAACAGACACTGCATTTTAAAAAGAAGAACTTTGAGTAAAAAGTTGCTATTGCAAAATACTTAGAGCTGTTTATAATTCCCTGACCTATAAAGTGGCAATAATAAATGACACACAAAGGATTTTTCTCTTATTCCTATAGTTTCTGGCAAACAAATAGCTATAATGACTTTTCCAGGACTATGTCTTTAAAAAAAATCTTGTTAAATAGTATTTACACTACAGCTGGAGTTCCTCTGTGTAAATGTTTTAATGTTTAAACAGCCTAATGTTCAATTCAGTTGTGAATCATACTGAGAATTAGAAGGGGAAAAGAAAACTTTAATGAAATCCTGATATTTAAAGGATTAGAAACCAGCTCTTGCTGGGATCGTAAGAGAGTACAGAGCTTCAGCATATAAATTTCCAAACCTTTTCTCATATGTTTCCTGCTGACAGAAGACAACTACATACTGTAATTAGACCAACAAGAGAAGGAAAAAAAAAAAGGACAACAAAACCAAACTGGAAAGAAAGAGGAATTATACTTGGCTCTGGCATTTCTGAAGCTAAAGGGCAGGGGACCGGGCCAGGACAGTAAAAAGATCCTTTGGTACATCTGCAGGGATATTTAAAAAAAAAAAAGTGACAGCAAGGTTCCTAGAGTCCATCTATATTGTGGAAAACCTCTCCTAATATCTGAGAATCTACAAAATTATTTCAGTTATCCAGAAGCTGTGTGTGATGGATACATTTGACTCCAGGCTGTACTTTGGTTCAGGCTGCCTAAGAAGCAGCAGAGACCTCAATACCCTATGATGAACCTGCAAGCTGAAATACTCCTTACCTGAGACTGAGGTCCTTCCTTACTCAAGGTGGAGACACCCCTTACTTGGGACAGATCCTCAGTGACTGATAACACGCTGAATTAATACTGGAAAACCGTTATTAACCCATGTAACTGCACAATATTATTATAAACATTGTGTAGCTAATCCATTAGGCATAAACCATTGTCTAAGTCAGAGACTAAGATTGGACCTAGCCACAGCTAGGCTCCATCCAGAGTTTTGGGATGAAGTGTGTCCTCTCTGAACCTCATGAATCAATGAAAAGGTCTTCCTCACCCCTTGTGTCTCCAGGCTCTGTGTGGATCATTCCAAAATGTGTTACATTCCATCAAATTTATTGAGCTCTCTTAAATGATTGTTTCACTTGAATGAAACATGTTACTGCTCCTCTCTTTTGAGTGAGGTGCATTCCACTCATCCATGACCCCAGCTGAACAGAGTAGCTACACCGCAAACCAGAGGAAGCTATGAAATCCTCTTTCCCAAGACTGTGAGATATTCAATTCGGCTAATCTGAGACTCTGCAGGTAGAAGTCTCTCAAGAAAACCAGCTGGATCAGCTTAAACAGCAGCTGTAAACATTTGATGTTTTCAAAAAGCCCCCAAATCCTTTCTTTTATTTCAGTCATGTCCAACTTTTCATCCTCACCTCCACTTTCCCAAAGGATTTCAAGAAAGATTGCTCTGCTCTGCTCTACTCTCTATAAACGGAAGCAATTATGTCTTGCATATCATCTCTGGGGATTTTCTGTGGAGGCACAGTGTGTGACCAGGATTAGCATAACTGACTCTTATTCCTGTTTGTGCAGCCTCTCATGCACTAGTAGATCCAAAGGGGACAGAAGAATGGATGGAAAATGATGCTCTCTGTTTATCCCCAGATGACATCTGGTTCCAATGGACCCATTGCCAGCTGTCACAAAGTTAATTTTAAGCATATTTCATTTTAATTTGGATAAACAAATCTGTAATTATTTTGGAAAAGCATAATTTATTTAGGGGAACTCAGTGAATTTACACATAAAATTAATTATTATGATTGTGAGAAATTTCTGAATTAAAGATACTATTAAAAAATTATGTCACCCTGTGTACCTTCTGCATTCAAGTTGAGGAAGAGAAGATGGAGAACATGTTTTTTAGGACATGGGATTATAATCTATTCTTTCAAAATGACATCATTTTTTCATTTGCTAGATTTTCCATCTTGATTTTCATTGTGTCCTATACCATCCTTCCTGCTGAAGTTCTAGCACTAAAAACTTTTTGCCAGTCTAAAACAGGAGAGTTTCAAAAACTCCCTGAAGAAATTTGGACATCTAAACCAAATTTTGCCCCTTTATCTGTAGAGAGGAGGGCTGCCTTGTTGATTATTGTTTCTCCCCAGCCTGCTTTGCATGGGTGTGTAACTGGAACAGATTTCTAGATAGGCATTCTAGGATTTCCTAACAAATGCCGAGATATTTCAGCTCCTCATAAGTCTTCTAATTTCCTTTTGGCTCCAAGAAATCCCTGTAGTTTGTCTGGAATGACCAATTTGCTCATTTCCTACTGCAAAGGCAATTCCCTTAGAGATAGCTGCAAAGTTCTTGCAGTTCTTTCTCCCAAGACCTAAATGCAATGTCAGTGTGGCACTTCCAGTCACAGAAGGCTCCATCTTGTAATATCTGTGTGAGGATTAGAGGATGAGTTTTATAATCCCTGTGGTGTTTAGGAGCACAGGGCACAGATTGACATGGGTTGGGAGAAGCCATACAGGTAGTTTATGAATTCAGTACAGCCAGGTGGGTTAATTTAAATCACCATTTCAAACATTTGCTATATCTACATGTCATTTATCAAACAATTTGAGGCAGCTAAGGATGTCAGCCCATGAATTCCCATTGAACCTCTTCAAGTATTTCTGATTAAAATTCAAGTTTAGCTATAGAGTGATTCCTGGCATCAGCTATAACTGGGAAATCTGTCAATACAGTGCTGTGAAATACTTAGAACCAAATTTTTTTGCTGGTCATCTGAAAATGAATTCCTAGTCTTGTTAACACTTGCTCTAGGTCTTTTGCATTAGATTACATTAGTGACTATGCAAGTTGTTCCGAAACACAATTCACAGAATCCTTTTCATGCTGTGAGTACTTTAGAGATGACTAAGTGGTAAAACTTAGGCCAGTGGAGGTGCTTTGTTTCTATTGTCCTGTGGCCTTTCAATCCTACTTGAAAAAGCAGAAAATCAGAAATTTAAAAAAAAATCTATTTATTTCGATTTCTAACTGGTTCATTAAATGTCATCATATGGCTCAAGAGAAAAATTGGAGATTTCTGATAAAAGTTTCCTTAAGAGAAAAAAATATCAAATGCAAATCTTCCTTTAGGTTTTAATAAGAAAGTTTCCACCAAAGCTGGGAAGACAGAGAGAAAGCACCTCTGTTCCTGAAGATGAATTTCAGGTCACTAGCATGAAAACTATGGCACAGCAGGAGTTTAGAAACAGATCCAGCACAGTGCAAGAAAGTTTATACTCTTGTGCACTCGCTGCTTTTTGATGGCTCTTACGTGGAGGGTGTGATGTTTTTTGTTTTAGAAATATTTTGGCTTTCTCTCAAGGTAAAATGCGTACGTATGCATATGTATTTCATAAACCAGACTTTTGTCCAGCTCCACTCAGAAGACCATAATATGACACTGGAGGAAAATGGATAACATCTATCCAGAATTGCTCAATTTTGATCATAACAGACGTATTTTTATTTAGTCCATTCAAAGCAAAGCAGAGGGCCAGGGCTGAACAGCAGAAAAAAGCTTCCAGTCACTGAACCATTTCTTTTCTTAATTTTTTTTTTTTTTTAAGAGTGTCTCAGAACTGGTCTCATCAAAGCATTTCAAATTAAATTTATACGGTATTTTTTGAAATGAATGTTTTTTATTAAAAAAATAAATAAGTGGAAACTTTTCATGTTCTTGGATGAATAAGAAAGATTTTGGGGCAGCTAAGGTTTCTAATTTCCTTCATAATTTTTTTATAGACATTCAATTTTAAAAGTAAAATATGATGGTTTTTAAAGACCAGGTTGTTTTGCATGAGAAATCTTCTTGCACTATAGTCCCTAGGTATTTATGATATGAATTATTACATAATTGAAAGTTAAATTTGCAAATCATTTGCTTGGCCTGATGAAGACTTATTAATATTCCCCATATGCCAGAAGAAAAGTGGAGCATGCACCTCACATGCAGCCCCAGAGAGTCCTCCACGCAGCTCCTTCTGCTGATGGGAATCTGGCATATGCTCCTCCTGCACCTGCTGCTTTGCTGTTGCTCAGGGACATATTGTTGCTCTCACATCATCTGCTTCTGATCAGCTTTCAACATCTGCCAAAAACCCAAGGACACATGCAAGATTTTCTGTAGTGGAATGGAAGCAAATACATATTCTTCCCCAAGAAAAATGTGCCCATGCACGAGAATGATCAAGTACCATACTCCATGTTACCATAAGCAGATCCTTCTTGGGACATCTTTGGTATCAGATTTGGACTGGCATCAAGGCCTCGTTAACTGGAGCTTTTCCATCGATCCTGATGGGTTCTGAATGAGGCCCCATCAAAGACACTGGCGTAAGTTCAAACGGTCTCTGATGAATAACAAAGGCATTTCCAAGCGGCTGCCACCGCTCATGAGCAGTCTTGTCTGAGTCAGGAGACCAGCCTATGGAAAAGAAGAAAGGTAAAAGGAGAAAAAGCACAGTGTGATAAAAGCAGTGTTAATACAACTAAAATTTAAGAACCAACAAATTGTTTGGTCTTCATGAAAACTAAATGCAGTTGCCATTAGGTGCTTTTATTTATTTTACTATTCCATTCTATTCTATTCTATTCTATTCTATTCTATTCTATTCTATTCTATTCTATTCTATTCTTTTAGGTTTTGCTGTTTTCTATAAAGACATAGGTAGAAACTCAAACTTAGTACTGCCCGTCAGCCCTGCCACTTCCAAAAATATATGCACTATCCTGGTGCTGATGGTAGAAAATAAAATAACTCCTATGGTAGCAATAGGTGTTTTCTCTGTGTGCTAGAGTCACGAGTATCTTACTTCATACCAATTTGTTAGAGAAGTAGTGGAAAAGTGCCTTTGAAGGAACCAATTAGCATGCTGAACGACATAAATCATTCTGAAAATCAGATTTTAAGTGCTCTACGCAGTGGCACTGGCATCTGTCACTGGGTTGTTTTAAGGAAAAATGCTAAGTAGATTCCCATTAGGTCCACCTTTACTCTACTTGGTGACAAACCAGAGAAAAGTGTGCTAAAACCTTCATGTTTTCACCTACCAACCTAAATCACCTTTCAGTGAATATTTTTCTCTGAGCTTTTTTTCCTTTATGATTAAAACCCTTTCCAAAAAGCAGTACAGAATATTTTCCACAAGATTTGTTAGTGAAAATAAATCATTCTTTGTAATGCACACTACAGAAATTGTCACTCTGTGGGTGACTGCACATTCAGTTGCATTCCATGAAAGTATCATGGGATTAAGAAACATTCAGGGTAAATCCAGTCTCCCTCCAAAATTATTGAAACAAAGATTACAACTGATTCTACCTGGGCACCTGAAAGGAAGAGAGAATACTTATCTGTTTGGCATATCCATAATAATGGGTGTTCTGTGTTTAAATGGGGAACCTGTGCTCTACTCGCTGCTTGCTAAATATGAGATCAGTGTGGACTTTTAAGGCACAGAAGACTCCTAGGAACAGTATGGCTTGAGCTTCTTTTAACTACAGGATGATTGCTCAGTTTTAAACTGAGTAAAAAAATCAATGGAGTCCAATGCATCTCTTTGCTTTCAGTATAATCTAACAGCTCTCAATAAAATAAATAACCATGGGATTTTTTACATTTGTGTGTGTCTGTGTGCATGTGTGTGCATATACACATTTTATGTATTTTATCTACACCAGAAATTGTTATGGGCAAGTGCAAGTGAGTGACTAAAATTCTAAGGTTTCTAGTCCCTTCCATGAAAAGTCTAATGTGTTTTACAGAAATCAGAAGTGTGATGATGGGCATTTAACCAGTATGACCACTATAATGGTATGGCAACACAGAAAAGAGAAATAATAATAAAGTTTTACTTAAGAAAGTAATATTGTATTTTATTTGAGGGGGTCCCAGACCTTTGTCCCTCCGTGTGTTCCCACCAGCAGCGGTGACACACAACAGTTGTAGAAACATCCAGGATAACAGCTAGGAAACATGCTTGCCAGAACATAAACTGCAATAGAACGTTGGAAAAGGGCTGGTGTCCTCTTGGTGCACGTGGCAGGAATCCAGGTTACATTTGCAGCAATGCTATGAAAAACTACCTTACACAATAGCTTGCAAGTTTTATTCACACAAAGATGAAATATTTTCTAGTTGTTATCCAGTCTTCAATACATTACATGGTTTCAGGTAGATCAATAGACTGCCTGGGTGATACTTGACAGAAAACAATGAACAAACAAAATATCTGACAATTAAATATGATAGAACTGAGCATGGGTGTCTGAAGTTGTAGAACTTTAGCAGTTCTCTCCTTCTACGCAAAAGCGTTTCTCTCTCCTATTTGCATGATTTCTGAATTTTCAAGATATCAACTCCAGAAAACCAGGGCCTTGTGGATGGGAACAGCTCTGTGTACTGCCACAGGCATATTCTCACTTGCTCCCCCTGTTACTCACATGTACACACGCAGAGACTGGCACAAGGGGCAGTTTTACAGGAGCTAAGATGTTACAGCACCCCATCACACAGAGCCAAGTCTTGGTACATTTGAACAAATAATCCCATCTAGCTTTTATTTCTTCTCCCTTCCCACCTTTGCAGGGAAGTGTTGTCATGCATAATGTCACCAGACACTGCCTTTAAATGTCCTTTGGCATTTTTAAAGTATGTTGAAATCCCTCTGCAGATATGTTACAGTCTTTAAAGTAGTTATTGGGGAAGATACACAAGGCCTTTTTTGTGCTCAGTAATATCCTTATTTCTGGCTGGCCTAAAGACCAGTGCTGTGGAAAGGAATATCATGCAAGAAGGTTTGAAAACAGCTAGGAGAAACACAGCATTCCAAGTCCGAATATCTCCAAAAATACCTCTAAGGCAGCTTAGCATGAGTGAGAGTTAAAAGAATGAGCAAAGAGGAGAGGGACTGGCTAAAGGACTGAGTTTTTCCAGACGGGGAAGTATAACTAGTATTTGTTTGTTTTTCAAAGAAAAATCCCACACTGCATCTGAACGCCAGAGCTCCCTTATAAAGGGACCCACATAAATCACTCTCCTCCCCTCTCCCTGTCTCTGCACTATGAACCCAGCCCAGAGCGAGACTGCTCCTCTTCTGCTCCTGTAAGGGCCTCTGAGCCGCCTCTCTGCTGGAGCTGTTTGTCTGCAGTGATTCATCCCAGGATGTGAACCAGGAAAAGCAGGCTAAACTGTCTCTCCTGCTAGGAGGGAGGGGAAGAAAGGGACCCACGTGTTCCCAAAGTATCTGTCTCGTTCTCTCTGAAAGGGAGAAATAACTGCAGGGCTGGATTTCAGAAGACCACAGAATTTTAAACATCAGGGATGTTTTCAATAAACACTGAAGATGTTTGGCTCATAACCATGTTCAGATTATGCATTTCAGTCTGCATACTGCGGAAATCTGTCTCCACAACATATGTCAGCAACCTGAGCATTCAGATTCACTGAGTTTCTCAGTGCTGGAACAACATGAAGTCTGCTGCTCTCACTTCTTTCTGCTGGCATCCATGACTGTCATTTGCCTTAAGTCACCAGACTAGGAGAGAGGCTGAGGGGAGGGGGAAGAGGCAGCCAAAGAGTTCACCTTGATGCATGTGCTCCCGGGCCTTCAGTGGATGCATTAATTTCTTGGAGCACATTCTCCCGTCTATAACCTTGTCTCTGCTCCTCTGTCTTCCTTTACCCAGGCTGGAGCATGACTGTTTTTTAGGAACTCAGGTAAACCAAAGACTTGTATTTTTTGGCTTACTCCTTCAGTTCCTGCTCTTCCCTCAGAAAAGTTTTACTTCCTTTAAGATAAGACTGAGGTCTTATCATGATAACTATAGCAGGCTTCAGATAAGAAAAAAATGTAAAACAAACTGAAACCTTTTTTTCACTATCTTCTTTGATCTGTCTGCACCATACCTGCTTCCAAGTTTAGGACTCACCCTGCTTGGTGAGACATAGCTTCTTGTGAAGGATGTGCTGAGAAATCATTGTCCAAGAGCTACCTCAGGTATGTCAAAGCCTGGAGTTCTAAACCTGTTAAATAACTATCTTACAAGGCTTTAATAAGCAGTGGGTCCTGGCAGGAATTGTCATGGAAGCCATTCAGAGACTTTGCAAGAAAATTGCACAGATGTATACTAGTAGCTTATCTACCAAAGCTAACAGTAAATAAAAAAATAACAGCAAAATTCTTCAACGGGGATGCAAAGCACTTGGCTGTTAGAAGAGAGTTCAGTTGGCATAGGAAATTTTTTAATTCTATGAGATAATGCCAGATAATAGCACTCACTGGGTAGCCCTGTTAATCTCAGACAGAAAAAGATTTAAATTTTCTACTACTTGAGATTGGCCTGACTGTATTTTTGCTTTTGAAGACATCTTAAGCAAAAGATGTAGTAAAAAGGAGTTCTTTTAACCTCAAACTACTGAACAGTTTTTTGGCATCTGACAGAGGTAAAGAGATATTCTTATTTTAAATATAAGTGCAGTGAAGCTGGGGCTTTACCTACAGCAATTATTTGTATATCAGTAAAGTAACTAGCAGAAATAGTGAGCTGTCACACAAGAAATGAATTTGTTTTGAAATTAGAATGAATGCAAGGTTAGGATAACTTTCAGGATAATGAGGACACCCCCCCACACACACCATATTTGATTTCATTCTTCTGTGCATTACCTGGCAGTGAAGATGGAGACTCAATGCATCACCTCTTTTCGTCTGCAGACAGAGAATGACAGCACACAGCCAAGCAGCCACAACTTGGAGACAACCCCCCTGCTACCCACACCATCGGCTGAACACAGATACGCCACTGTCTGACATGCTGGACGAGAAAGGGAGTACACATAGTGGCTTTCAGAAGTGCAAGGTTAACCTGATATGCTCAGCTGTGGAACTTACAAAGTGGTTCAGAAGGAGATGCCAGTTGCACTACAGAGAATCTGGAGTTCCTTCACTTTTACAGTGAGGGAACTGTGTGCAGACTTGGCAGGGTCCTGTGCTTTCCGGTGCAGGAACAGGGGAGCTCTAAGCCTATGTTTGAAGATAATAACTCTGTAGAGACTGGAAATTGCTAATTACTGCAATAAATAAGTTGATGGGCCTTTTTTTTGCTGCAGCTTCAAGACATCAATAAATGTGCAGAAGGCCATTTCCCATTCCTTTCTGTATTACTGTTAATTTCACAGTCACAAATTTAAGAACATTTTCTTTCTTTCTTTCCTAATTTGTTATCACTCCCTCAGTACCCATCTCATGGTGACCCGCAACCCCTGTAACTTCCACAGGACTAATTAGAAGGCAGGAGTGTGGTTTGCTAAACATAGTGAGGAGCTCTACACATAAGTCAGGATCATTATTACTTAGGGCTAGCTAGAAGAGTCTGCCGACTTTTGGTTTATAAAATCATAACATACAGCTTATACACACTGCTAAAACTGCGCTGTATCTAGTAAATCCTGTTAATGTCTGTGGGTCTGTACAGTTTAAATTCATTATCTCCTTAAAGTGGAATTCATACAAATTCCAAGGTCTTTTCTTCCTGTCTGCTGCCAGGGGAGATATTTGGCATACATTTTGCACTGTGTTGCTTTATGAAATGACAAGTGGACTTTCAAACCTTGTGAATATATTCCAGAATTAACAATTGTCTCAGGAAAAAAAATCTGACAGTCTGACTATAACAGGGGGGAAGCATGTACCTGACTAGCAGTACAAAGTAATGCCGTAAATCAATAATATATGATTGTGTAGTGGATCCCCAGGCATAATCTATATTTCATCTGAGATCTCTACTTCCCGAAGAGGAAGAAGGCTGGTTTTGATTGCAGTATGGACAGCAAGGAAGCTCCTGGTGTAGAAGAGCAGGGGAAAAGTGATGGGATCTTTTCCTGAGGAGGTGGTGTGTGAGGAAGAAAAGGATAAATTCACTCCGTTCTCTGCATGTGAAAATGGCCCAGCACAGCGAGGGACTGCCACCACTGGGGAGTGGATCTGCAGCCACCTGTGCTAGTCCCTGATCAGCAGTAGCTCAGAACGTGCTCAGAATGTGTGAGGGTTCACCGCCATGAATTTCAGACCAGAAAAAGGAGCTGGAGGTTAATCCTCATAGGAAAGCAGATCCTCACAGTGTCCTACACAAAGACAAAGCTAGGGCTGCTTATTATGGCAATGTAAGTATTATATCTCAGGTTCCATAAATCCAGGCTTACCAGTTGTCATGGAAACCATCCTAGGACTGGCCCATTAGGGGTAGCATGGAGTCAAGACTTCTCACCGTCTGCTATGGTTTATCCTTTGTATGCTTTTGGTTGAGTCATGAGATGGGCTCTGGGGAACCTAGGTTCCATCTATATCTCTGTACCCCCCAAGCTGTGAGAACGAACCTGCTGTTATTTCAACAGCCCTGGAAAAGGGCTGCTGAGGGGTTTGCGGGGTGTGAGTGTGTGTGCCGGGGAGGCAGGGCATAACCCATGTAAAAGGTCAAGAGCTGATTCCCTGAGCTGGTGAACAAAGTCAGAAATATTGTTTGGAGCCCTCGAGACTCGCTTCTCTGGTTTTGGTCTATGTTTCAATTCACACAGAATTCTCAGACACCTAAGAGGGTGTTCTCTCTTCAAAGATAATGCTGAAACAGAGAGGGAGAGAGAGAACACCTTGCAGGGGACCTTGGCATGGAAGAGAGAGCAGATGGAACAGGCTCGATATGGAATGTAAAGGGTTTTTGAGCCAAGTCCATAACCACTTGTGTGTGTAAAGTTGGGGTCATCCTGCCAGCATAAGAAAATAAAATGCCCCACTGGGTCAGTGGAAATGCCCATCCAGTGCTGGCAGTGGCAGTAGACGAAACCAGGCAGGAGATCATGTGAGCCTCCCCAGCCTCTGTCATCTGTCCCACTGGGACCTCCTCAGCAGTCACAGCATTTATAGAAGGAATGCCAGAGTTTGGGAGGTCAGAAGATCTTCAGGATCAGACTTGGCAGACCACCAGTGTAGGGTGTTCACTCACTCATCGATACTCAGTTTGCAAACACCTCTGCAGAGTGCTTACCTTGGGGTGTCCCCTCGTGCAAAAACAGGAAGATAAATCTCAGACCCTGCCTACCCTGGTTTAGAGGCAGGTGGTGGGCGGGTTGCTTTTCCTGTACATTGTCATGAGTTAAAGGACTGCAGGAATGAATGAAAATGAAATGCAATTAATTATTTATTATCACCGCTGCTGCTTCAGGTTTGTGATACTTGTTTGTGATACTGAAATAGTAGCTAGTCAGAAATTCTTTGACAAACTGTTTTGTTTGTTTGTTTTTTTGTCAGTGAGGTTTCCTTGTGGCAAAGATTTGAACTAGAGGCAAAAATGTCTTTTTGAATATGTCTCTAAGACTCTTTGCACATCTTCTCCTTACCTCAAACTTTCTTTTATAGGAAAGAAAATTTTTTTACTGAATTTTACTATGAGGCATACCTATATTAAAGGAAGTCTGCTGTTAGCTTTTGGATTGGGACTAAGATGAACTAGGATAGTAACTGAGAGCCAAAATAAAGACATATATTTTATGTTAGGTCAGTTCTGAATGTCAGTCGACTCACGAAAATGAACAAGTGCCCATATGCCAGACTACTCTCAGAGAAAAAAATGTGCAACTTTTTAATGCAGAATTAGAAAAAATAATTATAAGTTATCTAATTGATTATTAATAAATGTCTGAAGTAAATTTAAAAAAAATCAATTTTTTTGAAATAGATTAAAAATATTTATGATTTAAGAAAAAAAGGATAAAAAAGGAGCAAATATTATAAAATTAAATACAGTTTTCTATTCAGGAATTTACTGTTCCTATCCCCTGTTTAAGTCTGGAACATTTCATCTTCAATAAATATTTCTATTTGTACATGGTCTTCTGGAACAGTCCCAGTTTAAATGAAAAGACCAACTTCTTCTAGATTGCCACCTCATTTATACAAGGCTGGCTGGAAAAAGTAAACTGAATGAGTTTGGCTTCATTTTTCAAATCCTTAATTTATGCAGCAATACACATTTACATATTAGTTCAAGAGGGCTTTTTCAGGACTAGCCTCTGAAGAAAGGAAGTACAGGTCTGAACATTTTTGCTTTGCCAATTTCCTTAAAAAGAGAAAAAAAAGGAGCAGAAGTGCTCAGCAAATTTCTGCAAATTCCATCCAGGTGTCATGAACTCAGATAACCCTTTGAAAGGTCAATTTTAAAGAATTAACATTAAAATAAAAAGTATCTGTCCTCTCTTTGGTTTTCCCTAGATGTCAGAATGTGAAAGCATTATTTTTAGTATTTTCTGGAAAACACAAAGGTACGAGTAAGAAAGTTGAACATGGGGAGTTGGGATTTTCAAACATAGGAAGTAAATGGCATGCTTGTGTTTCTTCTTCATTTTTGCCTTTCTTTTTTTTAATTAAAAAAAAATTAACAGTAAGGGATAGGAAAAGTTACAGTGGTGATACTTGAGAATAGACAAGATGAGCCACTGAGCTTGAAGGGCAGATGTCAGTGGCACACAGTCCAAGTGGTGGGTGCTGATGGTGTTCCTCAGGGAATGATCTGGGGCCAATGAATGTTTAAGTGCACCCTCGGTAATTTACTTCACAAATAAAATCCTTGTGAATGAAACTGTCAGTAAAGTGCAGGGCAGGGCTGCAACTCAGAGGAACCTCATCAAGCTGGAGAAATGGGCAGACAGGAACCTCCTGAAGAGCAATGAAGGCCATTGGGGAGAAATAACCATAGGCACAAGCACAGTCTCAGGGCCAACCAGCTGAAAAGCTGCTTGGCGGAAAAAGACCTGGGAGTCCTGATGGAAAACCAGTTGGCCACAAGCCAGCAGTGTGCTGGAAGCCCACTACATGTCAGGCTGCAGGGGGCAGACCAATGCCTGCCAGTTGAGTGAGGGGATCCTTCCCTTGTGGTCAGCACTGGTGAGTTACATCTGGAGTTCTGGGTCCAGGTCTGGGTTCCCCAGTGCAAGAGAGACAAGGACACACTGGAGGTACTTCAATGAAGATCCATCCAGAAGGTGGAACACTGGAGCACATGATGCATGAGGAAACACTGAGAAAAGTTGGCTTGTTCAGCCTGGAAAAAAGGGGTTCAGAGAAGATTTCATTGCAAACTTCCACTACCTGAATGGGAGGTATAGAGAAGCTGGAGCCAAGCCACTCTTGGAGTTACAAAGCAAAAGGACAAGGGACATCGGACCTGAGTAGAGGCAAACAAAATTTAGACTCTGTATAAGGAAAATTTTATTTGCTGTGAAAGTTATCAAACACTGTAAGAGGAAGCCTGAAGATATGTGGGTCATCTTCATCCCTGCAGGCATTCAGAACTCAACTGGATGCAGCTCTGAGCAACTTACTGAAATTTCACATTTGTCTTAGCTTTGAATAAGGGTTTGGGCAAGAAAATCTTCAGACATCCCTTTCAATGTACGTTATTCTTTGACTGTATGTTGTCTTGTTAGTCATAATGACTATGTATTTATGAAAAACCAGATTACATTACATTTAAAAATTTTACTAGCTGGGAATGCTTACAAGACAGGAAAGAAAGATGGGGTTAAGAAGAAATGTACGTAATACGTCCTCAGTGAGTACACAGAATTTTGTACCATACATGAGAGAGAAAGAGAGGTACTAGGCTTTGAGGAAACAATATCAGCGACTGGACCTGTGCATGTTTTGTCCAAGGGGTAAGCAGGAGCAGGGTGTGGGCCAGGTGATTGTTCCTGTGGGCTGAATTCAGTCCATCATTCACTGCATGCCATTAGGCTGCTTGCAGATGATGTACAACCATAATATGAAAATACAGTTCTGGTTTATCTTTAATCTAGGCATAATCACAGATTGTGCCACAAACCTTGTAAATCTCATTTGTGAATTGAACCTCTTGTGATTTTTCCATGCTTGTTCTGATGCTTCAAATGTTTTACATTTGTCCTTTACATAATGGGGGACCTTCATCAAATGCTGATGTAATTACCATTAGAAGCATAAACAATTTCTGAAACAAAGTCAAAGGTCTCATTTTTCTAAGCAGTTGCTAGGGAAAGAAATTATTTTAAGCTTTGAAACGTATTTTCCAATTTCCTGGGTCTGTGGTTTTCATGGAGTATGTAAATGTTAAACACGTACAAATTAATTCTCTGACGGCCTGTCTTAGCAGAGAGCAGATCTGTCAAAGCTTTTGTGAAAAGAAAGACTTTATATAAACTATCAACAGTAATTAAAGGTCTCTCCTTCTTTTATACAGTGTTTGTCTCCAGCTCTCTGAATGATATAAGCAAAGACATCCATCCTTCCCCTTCCCCTTCCCCTTCCCCTTCCCCTTCCCCTTC